>JAWQRP010000620.1:0-25510 GCA_033557875.1 Quadriops clusia
ATGCAAAGACATTCAACCTAATATACATGAAACGATTAGTACTTGTATAAGGACCAATAAGATGTAAATTCTTTTGCAGGAGTTCGTCGAACGACCTTCTATCTCTGTTGCTCAACATTGAATACATCTTCTTCGCTAGTTACTCTCATGGAAATTTTTTATTAATAGGACCAGCAACAAACTCCGCCCTTTTCGTGAATTTTACCACTTCCCCTCTTACCGTTGCCCCTCAGGTCTTCCGAAAAGATTGTTGCTCAACGCTCTTAACCACGGCGGTGACTTATTCGTACATTTTACCTGTTTCAATGGACAATGCCTATCGAAAAGCCTAGACTGTTGATAAGCAAAGAAATTAACCTTGTCATCCGCCTCACCAATATAATAAATTGAATTAATTTCAGAAGATATGAGATCACCATAAAATGTATCTACATTCATGGCACTGAGGTTTCTAATACTTTTATAAAGATTTATATCAGGGGGTTTAAATAACTGAAGCTTGCAATAAACCAGCTCGTGGTCAGAGATATGTTCAACATTGATACTATGAACAGAATCCAAGATCTCAACATTACTCATCAGAATTAAATCAATTGCACTAAGGGAGGTAGTAGCAATTCAGGTCGGGAAATCAACAACTTGGTACAAGTTAAAAGCCTCAAGTTTGGAAGCCAACTTAAGATAATCACCACCTTGAACGTCAAGAACGTTAATGTTCATATCGCCCAAACAAACCATTTCATCACATACAGGAAGTACATAAGAAAACTGGGTTTCCAGTGGTGTAATTTTTTTAAATATAGGTATATTTGTAAACCGTAACATTCAATATTGTTCTGTTATAAAGTTTAACTTTCACATACAATAAATGTTCGAATAAACGCCCGAGATCTTATATTTACAATTTCCTGTGTTGACTTTGTCTTTCTTGAATGTTTTTTGAACATATGGATTTTTTAAACAATTTTGTTTCATGTCTTGTTTTCGCATGATGCACCGTTAAAGGTGACAGTGTGCCGTGAGGTGTCTGCAAGTGAAATGACAGTTATGTATTTCGATTTATTGACGCGTTGCCATGAGTTACATACGTACATAGCAAAATGCAAAATATGGGGGAAATGTTGAAAATTATGTAATTTTTAACATTGATTCATGCATTGTCACCGGTAATACACGTGCATGCAAAATTTGAAGCAGTTAGGATGACTACAAGTGGGCGAAATATTGATTACAAGATTTGACCCATGATAGCTACATATACACATACGTCAAAAAGTGAAGTTAAATAAAATAAGGCTTGGGCAAGATCAGTATAAGGTAAGATGTAAACGTATACATGGTAATAAATCTATGTGTACAGTCGCCCACTAAATAAAATATACAACCTCTGCGCTATAGGCAACCAGACATATATAACAGGTCCAAGAAGGCACATTTGTGTTTGGCTGGTTGCCTAAATATTTTATTTTGTGGATACTGTTCATGTTAATCGGTGGTTTTTCACGGGAAATAAAAATAACTCAATAATATTGCTTACAGTGATGATTGTTTACAAACACAATTATTGTTGATATGTTGTTCCACAAGTGTAAAATTTAAAATTTGTGTATACTCACATTGTCAAGCGAATTTTAAAAGCAGCTGAACTAAAAGTAATAAGGGTTGCTTCCCGGTCGGATGATGCTTGATGAGATAATCACTCTTGTTTAAGGAAAAATCTTTAACTCCTGAAACTTGCTTATTCCGTTCAAATTCCAAAGAATAAGGAATCTCCAGTTTTACTTAACATGTTTTATTTGAGCAAATCCATTAAGGCAACCAATAACAATAGATTAATAATAGCAACTGTCAATTTTTGACAAGACGAACAAACAATTGTAAAGTATTACCACGGCCAACTGAATGCAAAGCATCGTCATGCAAAGATAACAATACTTTTACCTATTATTATCTTTAGATTATTATCAGTCATCAACTAGACATCCGCTTTTTTACTTAACTTACAATGTCTTTTAATTTTTGCGTTACAAATGCCACAAGTCCTATCATGTAGCTCTGTTCACATTTCAACTCTGTGAATTTGTAATTGCCAATATTTTCGGATTTTATTTAATTATTTTGCACAGATATAATTACGAGAGAAAAAAACCACCTAAATTTTTCGTTTTATTGGTTTTCCATTAACTTTCAACAATTACCAAATATAATTGGAATTTTCAGTAATTCAATGGGATATGTGTAATTCACCAAACAGTATTATTGATCAAACAATGTAGTGCAAGGAGATCCAGTGCAAGGTAGAACAATATTAGTAAACAGTGAAACTGCGATAGCTTTAAATTCCATCAAGAATCCTATAACGTATTCTCCATGCATTTTCCATAACGATTCCGTGGCAACAGAAATAATAAACATCAAAATGTAACAACCCAAAATGAACATTCTCGAACCTCTTTAGAGTCATTTTATTTTGTGTTCTTCGGTTTTTAGTGTAAAACATGAACGACGAATTCCGGCAGCAACTCACTCGATGCATCCAAGCCACCAGACAGAGGCAAAAACGATCCAACATCGACCTGAGCAAGGCAGGCGACGAAATGCAGAAAAAGTACAATATCACAGCGAAGAAGAAGCAACAACTTATGGATTTTTTGCAGAAAAGCGTCGAGGACACAAAGATCAAAGAATGGAAAACAAAGGTGGATCGGGAGTATCCGATAGTTGCAAAGAAATACACAGCACCTGAAGAAATGCATGCCTTTGCGGAAGAGCTTCCTACCACTCCCATCGGGAAGTACATGGAATTGTGCATCATTACGAGGATCAGTGCTCCCAAACAGGTGCAGAGGTATCCCGATACCGTTGCCGAAGTTATGAGCGAAGTGAGGGAAGAGTTTTTCCAGGTGACCCACGACGTCGGTGTCAACCAGAAGGTGAGGCCGTTGGATCTGAGCGATCCTCACATCAAACTGGCCCCTTTCAAGTTTTTGGGGAAATCCCAGTACTATGAGGACTTCCTTAGACACAGGGAAGAAATTAGGCTGAAATTGTTCATATTTTACCCACTCATGAGGAGGCTCTTGAAGATGTGCGTCATGGAACTGCCCCTGATCCTGGTGGACTTTACCAAATACAAGGACAACTTTTACGAAAAGGAAAAGCTCTTTGACATACTCAGCGACGAAATTGTCAAGGGGTCTGATAACTTGAGGATGTTCTACGAAAGGGTAATTGAAATTGCACAAAACGACAAGACAAAGTTGCCAAGGGGGGCCAAGGTGCATTACTGGAGATGCGGTAAGTTATTTCTTTATTGAATTACTAAAAAACTATAAGAAATAAATTAGGTCTATACACATCAAGAACTATACATCTATACTGTATGTATGTCTCACTAACTTATTTCTATCATTCTACAGTGTTTTCCTTCACTATAAGTTAGGTGGGTAAAATTATTTTTCAATATTTTTACATCTATATCCATCGGTTAGGCAATTTTAGAAGAATATAAAAAAAATCATTAAGTTTAAACAGATTTAAAGAGGATTCTCAAAATAAAAGGGAAGAATAAAAAATTTAACATCACATGAAACAGTTCAACGGTTAGAAAATTACAAATAAATACTAAAATAACTTTAAAATGAATTTAAACAAAGAAATTAAAATAAAAACAACAAATTTTAGGCAGACAACAATTAATAATGAAATATTTATACCAATAATCTTTGTCAGGTTCGTCGTCCTCCTTTTGGGGTAGCTTTTATGAATCTCTCAGAGGCGATGGATTAGTGGATCTTAAAATGATGTAGAAGGTCACGGCACATTAGTACTTACACATAAGGAATTGGGTCTCCTCATAAGATAAATGCTTTTTTCATTCTTTCCTTGTTTAAGCCGTTCTTAAAAATATTCAAATTTTAGTATATAGTTAAGGTACTTTGTAAAACAAAAAACCTACTTGTACTTGAATATGCTGACTGTAATACAAATTAGCTTTGCTCGTAGAGTCGAACAGTGATAGTTCGCTGACTGCTTAACCAGTGAAACCGAATTGAAATGACAATTTCACAGTGTTACTTGAGAGTTAAATTAGTCTGTGGACTGTCGCTGATCGACTCTATGATTCTACACTTATACAAAAAAGTGAATCAAAATTTTTAATGTAGTTCTGCCAACGATTCCTATAGGGCGGTGGAAATGTGTGTACATGGTATTTTTTGCAGACCTTGAAAATTGAAAACAAAGAGAAGGAACATGTATTTTTCATATATTTTCAAACCGTTTTTCCATATTTTTTGATTAGCAGACAAAGTTATATTAATTAAAAAAATATAGTACCTGTACTTACCCTCAGAAACAAGATTTATCTTTAAAAATATCGAAAAATTGCAAAGTCTCACAGTTAGATGTTGTTGCAACCGGAACTAATCTATTATTACAATTGCACTTATCCTAATGGTTATGTCATAAACAACTCTTGGAATTGTATGTTTGGAAGTGTTGTTTTCGTTAGTTCATTACCTATTTTTGGAAATCTAGATATGATTTTTATCCACCTAGGTTGAAACACTGTGCATCTGTATTTTAAGCTTGAACTCCAGTACATTTTAATTAACTATTTCACAGCAACAAGTTTGATATCTTCCCTCTACACTCGCTTAATCAAGGACTCTATAGACCATGTTGTGGAAGTGACGGGTTCGGATGACCTAATCCCCTATCTGAGAATTTACCTCAGGTACGACCACCGGCTTATAATTTCTCCATGCAACAGGGAAACGTTTGTGATGTACTGGAACCTCATACGCAAGATAGCGGAAGCCGCAGATGGCATGCCAGCTTTTGAGTCAGTGTTCTGCAAAAAGCAAGGCGAGAAGAACATTCCAGTTTTCGTGCTGCGAGAAAACTTTGATGATGCGAGGCGGCAGCTGAAGAAAAACATCATCTACATGTACAGGGAGATCAACTTGTACCTGTGCAGCCTCGAGGAGACTTACCGACAAATTTTCCTCGATCACCACGCTCTAGACAATGAAGCCATGGAGATGACCTTTGAAGAAGGCAAGGAGAAGATTGCTTTTTATCATACCTACATTGATACCATTCTGGACATGGTGGCCCATGTGTACTATCCCATCGGAGTTCTAGACCAGGAGAACTGCAAGATGACTCTGAAACTGTTGACGGAGCACCTGATTGAAGAGGTGGCTAAAAAGTTGGTTTTGCAGCATGAGTGGGAAAACAAAGACATTTGCGAGACTTTTGAAATGTTAGCGATGCGAGCGCAGCAGGTGCCAAAAACCACAGATGAATTGATGGAGATGGGTGTTTACATGACTTGGGCCAACACGGAGCTGATGCAGGAGCTCAGGGAAAGAATCACTGTATCGCTCAACATTTTAGCGGGTCTCATGGAAATGACCACCATAACGAAAGAACACTTTGATCTAAACTCGGAAACGGTCAACTGGTTACTAAAAATCAAGCCAATTTTGGATTATAACAGTTCGATGTATGAGACAATAAAATTTGAATTTGAGGAGCGCTTGCAAAGGGCCATTGATCGACTAAATACAGGTATGAGAGATTTTGGTCCATATCTGGTTATCCTGGATGAAATGGATGATGCTGACAACTGCAGAGAATACATAAACCATCTGGCCCACTTTCTAGTTAAGATCCGTGAATTTGACGAGCAAATGGCCTGGATCAACAAAGAAGAAACTAGTTTCAAGTTTCCCCTATCTCCATTTAATGAACTTGAAGATTTAAAAAAGTATGTTTTTCCGTTCTACAGATTGGTCAAGGTCTGCTTGAATTGGAAACGCAGCTATGGGGCATGGATGGACGGGCCGTTTGAATTTTTGGAGCCGCAGCTTGCTGATGAACAAGTCGACGAGTACTTCAAAGAGTTGAATAAAACCCAAAAACTGTATAAGGCGAAAATTAGGCAGGATGGCGCGGATAACAACCCGAGGAGGTTCAAGGGGTCTGTGGACGATCCTGACATTCTAAACCAACCAGCACCGACAAAACTCACCGGGAAGGTGCTGGGAGAGATTAAAGATTTCCGGCCGACCCTCATTTTGATGGGCATCATGTGCAATAAGGCTCTCTTACAGAGGCATTGGGATGAGATGTCCCTCGTTGCAGGTATGTGAATTTAATATGTATTCACCAATATGTATGATGAAAATTATATTGAATGTTTAGGTTTCGATTTGACCCCGGATGCTGGCACCACATTGCGTAAAATGACTCAAATGGATTTGGGGCCGAACATCGACAATTACGAGATTATAAGTTCCGGGGCTGTGAAAGAATTGCTACTGATCACCACCCTAAATAAGATGATAGCGGAATGGGACGAGATCCGTTTCAAAACGAGTATGTACAAAGACACAGGAATTACTATTTTGACACAGCTTGATGATGTGCAAGCTGTCTTGGATGACCACATAATGAAAACTCTGTCCATGAGGGGATCAGTTTTTGTAAAGCCCTATGAAGCTGAAGTTTTGGCTTGGTACGAGAAAATAACCAGGATCAACAAGACCATCGAGGAATGGGGAAAAGTGCAAGCCAACTGGCTCTACCTTCTTCCCATATTTTCTTCCAAGGACATTGTCGCACAAATGCCTACGGAAGGGACCTTGTTCAAGGAAGTAGACGCTACCTACAGACGCTACATGGCCGCCGTGGCCAGAGATAGCAGAGTCATCGAAACAGCCGGAGTGGCCGGATTGTTGGAAGCAATGCAAAATTGCTCGGCTCTCCTGGAAAAGATTAACGACGGAGTAACCGCGTATCTGGAGAAGAAGCGACTGTTCTTTCCTAGGTTTTTCTTCTTGTCCAATGACGAAATGCTCGAGATCCTGTCGGAAACGAAAGATCCGCTTAGGGTGCAGCCTCATTTACGCAAATGTTTCGAAGCCATCGATCGGTTGCAGTTTGACGAGGCACTTTGCATACACGCCATGTTTAGCCAGGAAAAGGAGAAGATAGATTTCATCGAGATCATCAACACAGAAGAGGCGCACGGAGGGGTTGAGAAGTGGTTATTGCAAGTGGAAAGCCAGATGAAGCTGTCAGTCAGGGATCAAATATTGCGTAGCTGGTTGGATTATAAGAACAACCGGAGGACGAAATGGGTACTCAACTGGCCAGGACAGGTTGTCTTGGCCGTCTCGCAGATTTACTGGGCTAACGACGCTCACAAGGTCTTAAACGTTAGTAAAGTAAAGGAGGCAATGGAAGATTTTCGTGTGAAACTGAAGACGGATCTGAAAGACATAGTTACTTTGATTCGGGATCCCAACATAACTACTTTGAACAGGATAACCATCAAAGCCTTAATTGTCATCGACGTCCACGCCAAAGACGTAATTGAGATCATTTACGACAATAATGTGAAAAGTGATCAGGAATTTAAATGGTTAGCACAGTTGCGGTATTATTGGGAGGAGGAAGATTGCTATATAAGGTTGACTAATGCCACCGTGAAATACGCTTATGAATACCTAGGAAATAGCGATAGGTTGGTGATAACTCCTCTCACAGACAGGTACGGCCGTATCTTTTTTTTTATTTAGATAAATGTGTAATATTTTCCCTTGTAGATGTTACCGGACTTTAGTTGGTGCACACCACCTGCATCTGAACGGAGCCCCTGAAGGGCCTGCAGGCACTGGAAAGACGGAAACCACGAAAGACTTGGCAAAGGCTATCGCCGTTCAGTGCGTCGTCTTCAATTGCTCTGACGGCCTCGACTACAAGGCTATGGGAAAGTTCTTCAAAGGACTTGCTTCGTCAGGAGCCTGGGCTTGCTTTGACGAATTCAATAGGATTGAAATCGAAGTCCTGTCCGTCGTCGCCCAGCAAATTCTTTGCATCATCCAGGCGGTTCGAGCCAACGTGACGAAATTCAATTTTGAAGGTACAGAACTGACGCTCAATCCCTTTTGCTATGTGTGCATCACCATGAATCCCGGCTACGCAGGCCGATCTGAACTTCCCGACAACTTAAAAGTGCTCTTCAGGACTGTAGCCATGATGGTCCCAGACTATGCAATGATTGGGGAAATATCCCTATATTCCTTCGGGTTCATCAATGCACGAAAGTTATCTGTTAAAATCGTAACTGTTTATCGCTTATGCTCGGAACAACTCTCTTCTCAGAACCACTACGATTACGGGATGAGAGCCGTAAAATCCGTACTGTCTGCTGCAGGGAACAATAAACGCGACTACCCTAATGAAAATGAAGACATTTTGCTCTTAAGGGCCATCATTGATGTGAATCTCCCGAAATTTTTGAACCTAGATGTTCCCCTTTTCGAAGGTATTATTTCGGATTTGTTCCCGGGAATAAGTCTTCCGGAAGCTGACTACTCAGTGTTTGTCAAAGCCATGCATGCGGCATGCAAGCAGAGGAACCTGCGTTTACGGGATTCCTTCAAAATTAAGATTATCCAGACTTATGAGATGATGATTGTGCGACATGGCTTTATGATTGTCGGTGATCCTATGGGAGGCAAATCTTCAACTCTGAAGGTGTTGGCCGATGTCTTGACGAGTTTAAATAAACAAGGACAGCGCCAGGAGAAGGTGCAGTACAAAATAATTAACCCCAAGTCTATCACGATGGGGCAACTTTATGGCCAGTTTGATCCCGTTTCGTATGAGTGGACTGACGGAGTAATCGCAACGACGTTCCGAAATTTCGTGATAGAACCGAGCACAGACAGGAAATGGGTGGTCTTCGACGGGCCAGTTGATGCAGTTTGGATAGAAAATATGAACACGGTTTTGGATGACAATAAGAAGTTGTGCCTAATGTCCGGAGAAGTGATGGCCATGACGGCAGGGATGTCAATGATTTTTGAAGTCATGGATTTGAAGGAGGCCTCACCTGCGACAGTAAGTTGTTCTTCTAGTATATTATAGTCGAGTAAATAAAGGAGGTTGACCCAGACAAAAGGTCGGGTAGTTGTGGATTTTTTATATGTTGTTTAGGACGGTTGTTTATTGAAAAATTCGAATTTTCCACAAAATTTTTTCCTACAGTGCACGTTTTCAATATATAACTTCTATACAAAGTTGTAGAGGACAAAACTTTCTACAAAATTAATCCAAAAAGTTTTTCTGTACGATCAGTAGCAACGGCACTAAGTTGCCGTAAAAAATTGTTAAATTTAAATTTTTTGCAAAAGTTTAAGTTTCTTCATCTCCGCAACTTGAGCAGTTACCTTGGAAATGCATCGTATAACAAGCTATCGCTGACAAAGAAAAACTTAAAATTTAGCAAAAATTTTAAATTTACCTATTTTTTATGGTAACGTAGCTCCGTTGCTATTGATTGTGCAAAGAAACTTTTTAGATTAATTTTGTAGAAAACTTTATCCTCTATAACTTTGTATAGAAGTTATATAGCCAGAAAGTGCACCGGAATGGAGTTATAGGCAAAGAATTAAAAAAAGGGCCGAAATTCCGCAGTTCTTCCAAAACGGCGACGCGACGCCCGCGGTCCCCTTCCTTTCTCAACCTTTATTGATTGAACTATTATTTAGAAAGGTTAATGTAAAATATTGAGTTTTAAATATCTCAGGTATCAAGGTGCGGTATGATCTATATGGAAGCCACAACCTTGGGCTGGAGGCCTTTCACGGAATCCTGGATGAATACTCTGAATCCTGTGTGGTGCAACGAAGAGTTTAGACCCGTCATACATGACATGCTTGAGTGGCTAGTGGATCCTTGTCTCTATTTCATTAGAAAATATCTAAAGGAACTGTGTGTTACTGGTTTTATACCTTTAGTCAAGAGTACCTACCAAATCATCGAAGTACTCATAGAGGATGCTATTGCTGATAGCAAAAAACTCGACGAAGACATTAAACATCTGATGACGTGGCTTCAGGCTGCGTTTGTTTATGCAGGTGTTTGGGGGCTGGCCGGGATCCTAGATTTGGACTCCAGGGCAAAATTCGATGAGTTTTTCAAAAAAATCTGGAGGTTGCAGGACGAACAGCATCCTTTGCCGGAGTCAATTGAGAAGATTGAGATTACAATTCCAATAGAAGGTATACTTTTCGATTACGTTTACCAGTACAAAGGAAAAGGTTCTTGGAAGTATTGGCCGGAATTTGTTAAAAGTTTAAGATCCGAAGAGGGAGGAAACATTCAACAAATGATAGTGCCTACCATTGACACCGGCAGATACGTTCACATTATTGACATGCACATTTTGCATAATATACCCATACTTCTGACTGGTCCTACAGGAACCGGGAAGAGCTTCTACATTCAAGATATGATGATGACCAAGCTGGACGAGGAAAAATTTGTTCCGGCTTTTATAACATTCACAGTGAAGATAAGTGCGAACCAAACTCAAGACTTGGTGATTTCAAAGTTGCACAAGAGGAAGCGTGGAATTTATGGTGCTCCCAAGGGGAAAGTGTGTGTCATCTTCATCGACGATTTGAATATGCCGGTTAAGGAGGTGTACGGGGCCCAGCCGCCGATAGAGCTGTTGAGGCAGTTTTTCGACCACAAGAATTGGTATGACTTGAAAGACACGACAACTATTTACCTTTACGATGTATTGTTTATTGCTGCCATGGGTTTGGTTGGAGGAAGCAGGCAAGAAATTTATCCGAGGTTCCTGCGACACTTTTCCATATTTTCGATCAACGAATTTTCCGATGAGAGTATGACGAAAATTTACACGCAAATTTTGCACACGGGCTGGAAGAAAAACGGGTTTCCCAGCGATGTTTTAACAACTGTCAACCAAGTGGTTCCGGCAACCTTAAACATGTACCAAGAAGCGATGGAAAACTTGAGGCCAACTCCTGCGAAGAGTCATTACATTTTCAATTTACGTGACTTCTCCAGAGTTATTTGCGGATGCGCTCTGTTGAGGAAGGAGAGTGCTGACAACAAAAAAGTGTTTGCCAAACTATGGGTGCACGAGGTCATGAGGGTATTCTATGACAGGTTGATTGACCCCAAGGATAAAGATTGGGTATACAACAAGCTGAGGTTGTCGGTACGCGATTACTTCAAGGAGAATTTTGATTTTCTCTTTGAGAATTGGGAGAAGTCTGAAGATGGAACAATAACGAAGGATATGTTGACAAACTTGATGTTTGGTACTTATTTGGACTTGGACGCTTTAGAGGATGAGGCGAGATACGACGAAGTTCTCGACTTAACGCAATTTTACAACATTGCAGTGAACTTCCTCCAGGACTACAATTCATCACATAAGACTAAAATGGACATCATTCTCTTCGACTATGCCTTGCACCACCTCAGCAAAATATGCCGCATTCTTGCTATGGCTACTGGAAGCGCACTCCTTGTAGGCGTGAGTGGTTCAGGGAGACAATCCCTGACCAAACTGGCCTCGACCATCTTTGGGCAAACTTTTTTCCAGCCGGAAATTAGTAAAAACTACGGCATGAATGAATGGAGGGAAGACATCAAGAAGATCTTAAAGGAATCCGGTGGACGAGGTAAACACAGTGTTTTTTTGTTCACGGAAGGCCAGATTAAAGAAGAAGGGTTCTTGCAAGACATCGATTGCCTACTCAACTCGGGTGAAGTGCCCAACATTTGGGCTATCGACGAAAAGCAGGAGATTTTGGAAATGGTTCGTTTGGCGGCCCAAGGTGGCAACAGAAATCTCGACGTGAGCGCCCTTGTGGTGTTTAATTTTTTCATCAAAAGGTGCAAGGACAAGCTGCACATAGTCTTGTGCTTCAGTCCGATAGGAAGTGCCTTCCGTATGCGTCTGCGGTTGTTCCCTTCATTGGTAAATTGTTGCACAATAGATTGGTTTTCGGATTGGCCCGAAGATGCCTTGGAGAAGGTAGCCTCTAGCTGGATACAGGATATTAACGCTTCAGATGCAATAAAGGCTTGTTCCGTGCAAGCTTGTAAACATTTCCACGTTGTTGCACGCCAGATAACCGAGGAGTTCTACCAGGCGACCAACAGAAAAACGTATATAACTTCGGCCTCCTATTTGGAACTGATCAAGTCCTTCACTAGCCTCACTAATAAGAGACAAAAGGAACTTATGAGGGCCAAGTACAGATACGTGACTGGCTTGGATAAATTAGATTTTGCGGCAAAGCAAATCGCCCAAATGCAAAAGTCTTTGGAGGAATACCAGCCACAGTTGAAATCAATGACCGAGAAGGCGATTGCAATGACCAAGCAAATTGCGAAAGAAACTGCCGAAGTGGACGAGGCTTCCACGCAGGTCAAGAAGGAGGAGAAGGTCGCCAATGTTAAGGCCGCACAGGCACAAGCTTTGAAGTCGGAATGTGAAGCAGACTTGGCCGAAGCCATTCCTATCCTCGAGGATGCCATCCAAGCTCTCAACACTTTAAAGCCAGCAGACATAACCCTGGTAAAATCCATGAAGAATCCACCAGAAGTCATCAAGTTGGTGATGGCGGCTGTCTGCGTCATGAAAGATATAAAACCCGATCGAATAGCAGACATGACCACTGGAGGGAAGATCGTAGACTATTGGGGGCCAAGCAAGCGCATTCTGGGCGAAATGAACTTTTTGCAGCAACTGAAAGACTTTGATAAAGACCACATCAAGCCAGATGTAATGGTAAAGATACGTAGAGATTACCTCCCGAACAAGAGTTTCAAGCCACAGATAGTTGCAAAGGCTTCAAGTGCAGCTGAAGGTCTTTGCAAATGGATCATCGCCTTGGATCTGTACGACAAGGTGGCGAGGGTCGTTGCTCCAAAGAAAGAGAAACTGGAAGCCGCCGAGAAGGAGTACGGTGAAATGATGGCCTTGCTCAATGAGAAAAAAGAAATGGTGGCCAAACTGGAGGAGAGGTTGGCTCATTTGAATGAGATGCTTGAAGAAGCACAGACTAAACAGCAAGAATTGCAGGACAACGTCGATCTGTGCAACAACAAACTGATTCGAGCCAACAAATTAATTGGAGGTCTAGGGGGTGAGTTTTACTGTAAAAATGACATTTGTACAATTTGCTTATGCTTTGTTTTATTATTTTCTCTAAGGTGAAAAAACTCGATGGACGGAGGCAGCTCAAAACTTGCAATACCTCTACGATCATTTGGCAGGAGACATATTGGTATCCTGCGGTGTAATTGCATATTTATCTACCCTCACTTTGCAGTATAGGCAGAGGGTGAAACGTGATTGGCATGAGATGGTGAAAAACTTCAATATTCCTTGCAGTTCAGAGTATGATTTCGCCAAAATTCTTGGCTCTGACATTAAAGTGCAAAACTGGTACATTGCTGGATTGCCCCGGGACAATTTCTCTACAGAAAATGCCATCATTCAGGACAGTTCGAGAAGATGGTCGTTGATGATTGATCCGCAGAGTCAGGCGAATATTTGGATTAAAAAGATGGAGAAAATTAACGAGCTGGAGGTGACCAAATTCAGTGATTCCGATTACATGAAAATTATGGAGAAGTGCATCCAAGGTGGTATACCTTGTCTTCTAGAGAACATTGCCGAAGACCTTGAACCCCCCTTGGACCCCATTTTGTTTAAATCCACCTTCTTCCAGGCTGGCATCAAGGTGATAAGTTTGGGCGAAAATGTGGTGCCTTATAACGACGAGTTTCGACTGTACTTGACTTCAAAATTAAGAAATCCTCACTACTTACCCGAAGTCTTTAACAAGGCTACCATTATAAATTTCGCGTTGACCATGGAAGGGTTGCAAGACCAACTGTTGGGTATAGTGGTGGCTAAGGAGAGGCCGGATTTGCAAAGACAGCGGGAGTACCTTATTTTACAAGGTGCTCAAAACCAAGCTGCTCTTAAAGAAGTGGAAGAAAACATTTTGCGCACTCTCGCAGAATCTCAAGGAGACATTTTGGAAGACGAAACAGCCATCCAAATCCTCGACAGCTCTAAGCTTTTGGCCAGTGAAATCACGATAAAACAGAAGGCTGCAGCTGAAACAGAAAAGAAAATTGAAGGTTTCCGTCTTGACTACCGACCCATCGCGGACCATTCCGCAGTTTTGTACTACTGCATATCCGATCTTCCCAATGTTGATCCCATGTACCAATACTCTTTGGGATGGTTCATCAATTTGTATGTCAGTTCCATTGAAACAGCCAACAAGTCCCGAGATTTGGACAAGAGGTTGCGATTTCTGAAGGAAGCATTCACCTACAATTTGTACACAAATGTGTGTAGATCGCTCTTCGAAAAAGACAAGCTAATGTTCTCGTTCATTCTGTGTTGCAAATTGATGATCTTTCAAAAACGTTTAGCAGAATCAGACTACAAATTCCTACTGACCGGCGGGATCAGCGTCGATAATCCGTTGGAGAACCCAGCCTCCGATTGGTTGAGTAATAAATCTTGGGACGAACTCTGCCGCATGTCAGATTTGCCAGCTTTTCAAGGTTTTAGGCAATCCTTTGTAAGCAACATAAAGACCTGGCAGAAACTGTACGACATGGCGGAACCACACAATGCCCCCTTGCCCGAGCCCTGGCAAACTAAACTTTCCCATTTCCAGAAACTAATCGCCCTCAGAATGCTCAGGCCTGACAAAATCACCATTGCCGCCTCCAACTTTGTCAATGCTGATTTAGGAGTGAAGTTTACGATGCCGCCGCCGTTCGACATTGCCAAGTCTTTCGAGGAATCCAGCTGTATGTGCCCCTTAATTTTCATACTCTCCGCAGGAACGGATCCCATGGCGTCACTTTTGAAGTTTGCCGAAGCCAAGGGATTCTCGGAGAGGTTCCAATCGATATCCCTGGGACAAGGGCAAGGCCCGATAGCGCAGGCTTTGATAGAGAAGGCACAGGACGAAGGTTCTTGGGTCTGCCTGCAAAATTGCCACTTGGCTACTTCTTGGATGCCACAAATGGAAAAAGTCTGGGAAAGTCTTGATGAAAACACCCACGACAACTTCAGACTGTGGCTAACGAGTTACCCCAATCCCAAATTCCCTGTTTCAATTCTGCAGTATGGAGTTAAGATGACCAACGAACCTCCTCAGGGGCTCACAATGAACCTCCTTCGTTCTTACTTGAATGAACCGGTGAAAAATCCAGATTTTTACATCGGCTGTCCGGGAAAAGAAGGCATGTTTTCCCGTCTACTGTATGGAATAGCTTTCTTTCACGCGGTCGTGCAAGAGAGGAGGACATTCGGCCCGTTGGGTTGGAACATACCTTATGGCTTTAACGAGTCGGATTTTGACATATCCGTCCAGCAACTACAAATGTTTATCAATGAATCGGAAGATCCCTACGAAGCTGTGAGTTACCTCACGGGAGAATGTAATTATGGAGGACGAGTCACAGATGATTGGGATAGAAGATTAATTGTGACTATATTAGAAGATTTTGTAAATCCCAGAGTAGTAAAAGTTGCCAATTATGCTTTCTCAACTGTCGGGACTTGCTACGGATTACCAAAAAAATTGGAATATCAAGACTTCTTGGATCACATCAACTCTCTACCTCTGTTCCATCCTCCAGAAGTTGTTGGATTGCACGCAAATGCAGGAATTACTAGGGATTTGCAAAATTCCATCTTACTCCTTGATTCCATGATCAAGGTGGAAGGCGAAGGTATGTAGTAAATGAACGACCAAACATAGTTAAAACATGTGTGTTATAGGTACATCTAGTGGAGGTGGGGAAAGCGACCTAATTATGATGATATCTTCAGATATTCTTTCCAAACTACCGCCCGAATTTGATTTGGAAGAAGCAGGAAAGAAATTTCCTGTTGTATACAACGAATCGATGAACACAGTTTTGTGCCAAGAGATGCAACGTTTCAACAGACTTTTGAGTACGATGAGGGGGTCCTTGCAGACCGTTCGGAAGGCCATTCAAGGATTAGTCATCATGTCTAACGATTTGGAACTCTTGTCCAACTCTCTGCTTCTTAGCAGGATTCCGGAAAAGTGGGCCAAAGTTTCATACCCAAGCCTCAAGAATCTCCCGAATTACGTTGCTGACTTCGTGGAACGTATGGTTTTCTTGAATGGATGGTTCAACGAAGGTAAGCCGCCCACATTCTGGCTCTCAGGGTTCTTTTTCACACAGGCTTTCTTAACCGGAGCCAAGCAAAATTATGCCCGTCGGTACACGATCCCCATTGATCAGTTAACATTCGATTACGAGGTACAAGACACTGATCAGCTCGGAAAACCTCCAAAGGATGGTGTGTACGTCAACGGTCTGTTTACAGACGGAGCTAGGTACGACAGGAGGGCACAAAGAATAGCGGAATTGCTACCGAAAATTCTCCATGATACGATGCCGGCAATCTGGGTGGTTCCCATAAAGGAGGTGAATTTCAACGAGGCCGGTCGATACAAATGCCCGCTGTACAAGACGTCGGAACGCAAGGGAGTCTTGTCTACAACGGGACACAGCACCAATTACGTATTACCTTTTCTCCTGAACACCAAAGAACCCCCCTCCCACTGGGTGAAGAGGAGCTGTGCTTTACTCTGTCAGCTCGATTAGCATTACGCCCTCGCAGGGAGGGGACCCTGTACGGCCGAGGGATTGTTCAACGTTGTAAAAAATTTTACCTGGACATAATTATTTTTATAGATATTTATTTATACTATTGTACTGTGATTCTTACTATTATATACTGTATTATTGTTTTTTAAAACCAATAAGTTAACTTCATAGATCCGTCCCTGTCCTTTTGTGTGTCCATTACGCTAGCTTGTCGCATTAGACGTATCCTTGGTTTTTGTAATGCCGTATCTTCCGTGGCCTTCAAGGGTGACAGTTCTAAATCCTCGTAGGAAGATGTCGCTGATTCTGGTTTTAAAGGCACACAACGGCAACAATCGGCGAGAGTAAAATTTTTGCCAAAGTTTTCTCCCTCCTCTAACGTTTGGGGTAATCTGTGGTGTAAAGTTTCTGGAAGTCGCAAAGTTGCTATCCCTCCGAGTATAGAAATGGAACCCATTATAACCAAGGGCAGAACCAACATATCTGCTCCCTATTTCAATTTTTATTCTATAATTAAGGTAAGTATTAGAAATACAATACTTACTAGATATGTGATGAAAGGAATTAGAATTAAACCCAATCCTGAAACGTAAGAGGATAATCCTATGCCCAATCCTCTTACTTGGGTGGGGTATATTTCACCTGAAAAAGGGTAAATGATCAAGAAGGATGCCGAAATGGCTGATTTGGCTATTAGGAAAAATACTAATGTCATATCGGTAGCGCCTGCAAAAGAAATATTTACTTTCCTGTGAAATTACTCATTTAAAATTTTACCTGAAGGCAAAAGAACAGTTGCTATGCAAAAGGTGCCACTTATGACCATGCACAACGAAATCGGCCATCTCCTGCCCCATTTGTCCATGACCAACCAGCAGGCCAAATAGCTAGGAATCTCGACCAAAGATGAAAGACAAAAACTCAAATGTTCATTGTCTCCCAGGGCCGGCCCATAATAGCTCAAACCCACATAAACCGTTCCGTTGGCGAACCAATTTAAAGTAATGAGCATGGTCTTCAATCGCATGTTCGGAGTAGCAAATAAATCCCTGATTCCAGGGCTCTTTTGCGCAGCAAGTTCTTCGCTTGCTGTCCGTTTGTATGTCATTTTCTGCTTTAAAAGTTGCGTGAACTCGGGAGGCACCTTTTTCCCATTAGTGGTGGCCAGTTTTTCCAGAATTTTCGAAGCTTCTGCGAAGCGTCCTTTAGCAATCAGCCAGCGAGGACTCTCGGGCAAAACAAACCAATACAAGAAGTAGAGGAGAAAGGGCAACGATGTAGTCAAAGTCAAATGGACCCAATTCCTCACCAAGTACGTAATGCCTGAAAGGATGACGAGGCCACAGGTATAGAACATACAGGTCATGACGGTGACGAAGGACCGGTAATTGGGGCCGACGAGTTCCAAAGCTATGATAAATGGAATTTGATAAATTGCTGGAATGGAGAGTCCGACGAAGGTGCGACTCAACGCCCACCATAGGTAGTTTTGTGCAGAAGCCGTTAGGATGCTTCCGGTGATGAGGACAAGAAGGCAAGAGAAAAATGATCGTTTCCTGCCTATGAAGTCGTTTAGGAAGCCGAAAAAGTAAACTCCAATGGGGGCCCCTAGATTCAGGGCGACCAGTCCTAATGTTGGGTAGATGTCCTTTTCGCAAACTAAATCAAACTAGAATAAATAATATTTTTAATTTTATGGCGATCTTGAGTGCATGTCCAATTAAAAGATGATTTAAAAATGAGACATTTTAGGCTCAGTCATAAAAGTTCTGGTTTAAGCGAAGTACTAGTATATTGCGCAATTTGGTAGATAATTTGTTACATTTTGTTTTGCACATAAATAAACTGCATTTATGCATTTTATTTCGTTTCCTTCCTTCCTAGCCTTTTTGTCTGATTTCGTTGGTGGTCGTCCTAGAGATTGTATTAACATCCGAATTCAGTCACCCAGAGTATAAGTTGAAATATAATGTAATAGAAAAATATCTAACTATGTTTCACGGTGGAAAAGGTCAAATCAGATCAAATAATTTTAAATCATAGCTCATTTACAGCAAAATTTTATCAGTGGTTTAATAGTGAGGAAGAGCGAACCTGTGCGAAACCTGTCTAATGAAGTACCATAAGAACTTGCAATTCCATTGAGAGATCATATCATGGTGTTTGAAAAATAAGATGTCCTATTCTTTCTATAGGAATAAAACTGAATTGCAAACTGTAATTCTGGTAACAGCAGTTTTGCTTGTTCTTCTCGATTTTGGTACACCAATAATACGTTATTATTGCCTGTTGAAGTATAAACCCAGTAATATTATTCTATGCCTCAAACTTTTTTTGTAAGATCATTGTACAAAAAGGGAAAAACAAGTCACTTAAATTACTTGCTGAACACATTAAGCTGTAAGACTATGCCTATGAGGATGAGGATGCAAAAATAAAAAGTTTTATTTTTAAATCATTGTTTTAATTGGACTTACGCCCAAGACCGACATCAAATTAAAATAGGTGGTTCAAGAATCTTTTTAAATTATATTAATAGTTACTTACATCGATGACAATGCTGGATGATATAATTGTTTTGTTGTATTCCCAACCGTTAAGGCAGGGTTCCCGAGGCCAAAACGGATCCGGTTCAAAATCAATCAAATCCTCTTCAGATCCCAGGAACTGAATGATTTCCGTCCAATTCACAGCGTATCTCTTGCAATGATCCAATACAGTACCGTTTTCCAAAGGAATTCCTACTCTCCTTCTGTCGTAAGAAGTCAAGTTGGAAAGTTCAGGTATTTTACACCAATGATCTGGTACATCTGCCATGAATAGTTGATTAAATGCACAAAATCCACAAGGAATGCAAGCTGGGAGGCAAATGCACCACAGCATAACTTTTTGATATTTTCCAAATTCTCCGACTTGCGGCAAGAGGTCGTCCAAGTCCAAGGAATCCTGGAAACGAATGAATGTGTTGAGATAAAAGATGACAGAAGGAAGCCTACTCACATTGCCATTATTCTCTGCACTCTGTTCTCTGCCACCTTCCATTATAAGCAATGGACTAGGAAAGGGAACAAAAGAGTAAATGAAAGCAGTCAGAAACGGAAGCCATACAAAAGTAGGTTTTATGAGATTATCTTACGTATAGGAATGTGAACCGCGCTACTGACTGCTGCATTTACTTTGCGTCCTCAGATAAAAATGAAAGTGAATTTATAACTGTGGCATTTATTTTCATCAACAAATGTAACATTATTTATATACATGCAAGTATTACATGAGAAGACTTCTTCTTTCCTCTCGTTGCAAATTGGTGATGTTAAATCAAGGAGCTTAGGTCGTTATCAGACCCTAATTTTCAACTGTCCGGTGACACAGCGTAAATAATCCATTGGAAACTTTTACGAGCGATCGATGGAGAACCAAATTTTGGGACGTGCTCCGCCGCTTTGTCAGATTTGCCAGCTTTTTCAAGGTTTTAGGCAATCATGTGTAAGCAACATAAAAACCTGGCAAAAATCGCACTCGATGGTGGAACCAAGCCATAATCTGCCCGAGCCTGGGCAATCGAAATAATCCCCTTTCAACAAAAATAATCTCCAATCGTCTTTATGGAATTTTGAGGTGATCTCATTACAAAATTGATGGCTTCATAGTTGACTCTCAAACAATTGGTCAACCTGTATTATTAAAATTGTATGTACATTGTGGTGAAAGTTAAATTAGTAAAGGGAGGGATTATACCTGTTTTTAACTGAATGGCATCTTACAAAAATTTAAGACTTGACATCTTCATCTCGATCACTTATCTACATATTGTTTACATATACCCTTCGGCTTTTTTTTAATACCATAGAAACGCTCATGCGAGCTCTTCGATTTACAGTTTTTTTTATAGAAATGATCTTTGCAATTTCGAAAATCCTAGTAACGAATTTCTGTCAGTATAGATACTGTGCGGAACACACACAAATTCTAAATGGATAACTTGCTGACCCAACACAGTTTGTCCTGCCTTTCAATTCTTTGTTTTCATTTTATTCTGGCCAAAATTTAAGTATTGCATCATTATTGTACAACACTAGGTAATACCAATTACAAGTAATACTAACTGTTAAATTATGTATTAATGTAATGGAAACAAAACCCCCGTACTCTTTTTCCTGAACCTAACGAAAACATTGTGCAAATACTTATAAGTTCTATGAGATAAGTGGTTAAAAGGTTTTAAAAATACTGATGTACGCCGAATTTTAATATATGTACAAAGATTTCAACCATTTCTACAAAATAAGTAGTATATTATAAAAGCAATTTTTATTTCCGCAGAAGTATAATATTGATTCTGGTATTGGGATTTCGAATTGGAAGTCTAGGAAAACGGGAGCAAATAGAGAATGGGCAAAGTTAAAGGCTCAAATATTTTTACAAAAAGATTAGAGCAGAAAACAACAATCCAAAACTCAGACTTAAAAGAAGTAAGAACAGGTTAAAAGAGAATAAGAATAAAAAGAAATTGGGAAGATAAGGATAGAGCCCTATGCAAGTAAAAAAGTTTATTGTGTCAGCATTAAATTTATACTCGTTAAGTTATAGTTCAATATCACCTAATATGAAAACACATAGCAAGAAAAGGCAACAACATCATTGAAAGAAAATCTACATAACTTTACTTGCAATACCAATAAAATTGTCATTTGCAAATCGTTTAGTCCTATTAACAATCTAGTCTCTATAGTCGTTGTAATAAAATAAAGATTTTCTAGAAAGCACAATATTTCTTATCATTTGTACCGTATTAACTTCCACTGGATACTGAGGTTTGGAAAGTTGGTAAACTCGGACGTCACTAACCAAACACTAAACTTTGACAGACAAATTGAGGTTAGTTAAGTGTCAGATTTCCAAGTTCACCGGTGCTTTAATTTCTTTTTTCAACTTAAAAAAACTATTTCACAAGTGTTACTTAGTTTTCATCGCAACTAATTATTTAATGTCATCAATATGGTAAGGAATTAATTACAATATGTACAATTGATAAACTTCCCCTAACATAAAGTGAATGGCAACCTTTTTTTCATTGTGCAATATATAAGGTTTCCTTTTTCTGCAAATTTTAGCATGGGAGACTGAAGGTACGCACCACTGAAGAGCAGAAACTGCTCAAGCAGAAGGAGCAACAGAAGAAGCTTGCGGCTTATCGGCAAGGGATGAAGCAGATTTTGTCGACTCGAATCCCAAACGGCTACGAGAAAATCAGCCTTGATATCTGTTCGCAGCTTCTCGCGGTCAACCCAGATATCTATACCCTTTGGAATTTTAGAAAGGAAGCTACCCTTGTTGAACTAAACAATAGGTAATGTATTATTAACCTCGAGTACATACTCGTCACATAGTGCACTGTCGTTAATGCGTATTGACGAGTCCGTACTCGTCGACTTAGCAACCTCAAACAATTACAATTAAACCGTCATAAATGTCCAACGAACAGGACACACATGATGTGTATTGTGCGAGGAATGGTATAAGCATAAAGCCAGCCATATCTCACATGTGTAACAAAACTTTCAAAATCGCAAACATCAATGTGCAGGCAATAAGTAACAAAATACACAATCTGCAGCATATCCTGGGAACGAGTGATATTGATGTCGTATGCATTACTGAGCACTGGTTAAGGGAAGATAATTACAAACTATTACATATACCATACATTAAGGTAGCTGCAGACAACAATATATCCATGGGGGTACGTTAATTATCACAAAACAATCTCTCCAAACAACAGAAGTGAACCTGCAAAAATATAATAAAGAAAGGACATTTGAAGCATCTGCTATAAAAATTAAAATGACTGATCTGAACATAATAATACCACATATAACCATATAGCCAGCGCCGTGTTAAAACAGTCGGCAAAATATTTACATTGCTTGGAGACTTAGTGATTTAGTTCCGAGACTTGACGTTTGACGGCGCGACGAGCGTGCTGCATGAGCTTATGGTAGGGATAGGAGGCGTGGCTTGCCTTCTCATTTCATTTTCTGCGATCGAGTTGTTCACATCGGAGTTGGACTTATAGATAGCTTATAGCTTATAATACATACCTCTTTAAAGGAAGCTGGTTTTTAATTTAAATTTAAAAAGAGGAGAATGTATTGTGAAGGTATTCATTGGGCCAGCAGAAATAATAGAACTACGACACTTATCAGATTAAATATTGGGGTTGAGATTTAATGAGGAAAAAAAAACCAGCAGATGAATTCTCTGACTTCATAGCAGAAGGTTGCGCCAGATGTCAGCAAAATCTGGAAAATATTTCCAATACCAAGGGCGCCCGAAAGAACAGATGTTCAAACACGGCACGTGGTTTCAAAAGAGGTTCGGATTCCAAGAAAAGTCAGAGGTAGAAAAGGGTAAAAGGAAGGTCGGAGAGGGCCGCGAAGCAGGTAGAGAAAAAATAGTCAGTTCATGGACAGTCGAGTCTGGGTCGCGTGGGCGAACAGTCGGGTTTTGAGGGTCGGGGTTGAGAGTGGGAATCGGTCACGGACACACGTCCAGCGCGCGGCCGCGAAAGCTTCTTCTCGTCGCGTCTTCGCGCAGCGCGCGGCCGCAGAAGTCAAGTCGCGTGGAGAAAACGGTCGGTCGTTCAAAAGAGAAATAGAGAAAGTTTCGGGAGGCCGCTAGGGTAGCTAGTGGGCGAATCGGAGTGTTTGTCGCGGTTTCAAGTGAAGGGTTTTGTGATTTCATTGTGAGGAGTTGTTCAGTGCCTTTGGGGATATCTTCAACACCATTCTTCTGGGATTTTGTGATTCACTGGCCGTCGTCGCCAAGCAATAGTGATCCAGTGTTCAGTGTCTTTGGGAATATCTTCAACACCATTCTTCTGGGATTTTGTGATTCGTTGGCCGTCGTCGCCAAGCAATTGGGATAATTGGTTCAGTGTCTTTGGGAATATCTTCAACATCATTCTTCAGGAGCTTTCGGATTCGTTGGTTGCCGTCCACAGGAGGAACAACACAGGATAAGAATCTTTGTTTTTCTTCTTTAATTAGTTTCGTTCGATTCAGTAGTTCGAGAATAGTGGTTCGCTAGTTTGGCCTTCACGAGTGGCCCGTTGTTTTGTTGGTTGGTTCGATGAGCGCCGAGGGGACAATAGAGGGGGAGGGATAGTTCCGTTGGCTCTCTCTTTCTCACACACACACACAACTACACACACCAAAATCTATTCGGGTCGACCCAGAAACACAATAAGTCAATTGAATCAATAACATTTTTGCAACAACGAAGTTTGGGCCCAACTAATTCAATAAACGATTACAAACAAAGTTTTGCTACAATCAATTCAATGAATAATTACCTCACAACAAAGATAGATAAATTAAGTGCACAATAGAAAAGAGTAGAGCAATTGCAATAACAAATCACAGGTGACACCATTTCAGAACAGTCAAAAGGTATCTCATTTTCACGATAATTACAAGGTCAACTGCAGTGCTACAAATAACTAATAAGTCATTCTTACTCACCAAGGTCATTCAATTCAATCAAATTCAGGGTAAATAAATTCACAGTCAGATGTTTTGTCATGATGGAAGTTCTCACAGTATTTTATTTGTGTATCTAATTTCAATTGATTTCTTTTCAGCTCATTTCGTATTTTATTCTTGGTGAGGTACGGGCGGGTTTTGTTGTCGCGGGGTCTGTTTCATGTCGGGATTAAGTGTTGCTATTTTACCTTTTATTATGGTTGCGGGCGTTTGGCTTGCGTCGACTGATTCCCGGAGCTCGGATCAGCGAGAAAGGGTTTCCGCGCGATCCAGGGCAAGTGCCTTTAGTACCGTCTGTCCTAGTGTTTGTGTTGCCAGGGTGCCATCATACCAGTCGTCCTTAACCCGCGGAGCCCCCTCAGCGGGGAAAGCGGATTATAACTGGCTGACCACCACATCGTGGGTTATAATCGGTCCTTAGTTCCTGTTGTCCACTTGTTTACCTTAACGCTTAATCTCGGGATGTCTCGGGTCTCGTTGCACGAAGCTCGCGATCGTACCGACCCAATTAAATGTTGCCACTTAGTTTAATCGCATTCTGCGTTAGGCCGTGTGGATCCCATTGATGACGGTAACGGTTGATGATGGCCCTGCCTGAGACCAACGCTGATCTTGAGCTTTTAAAGTTCGGACTTGCAGATATTTAGACCACTGAGGGACCATGCGCCAACACAACTTGTGTTATGCTGAGTCGCAACATTCGCGTTTTTGCCGTGTTTCATTTGTCATATTAATTTCAAAGTTAAAGAATGAAAGAGGACTTTCTTAGTAACAGAACTTCCCAAGTATTAAAATCATTAAATAATTCAATTAACTAAGTTAAATGCAAACAGTAAAATCACAACAATTACACACACACACAGACACACGAACGACTTGACATTTCAATTGAATTCATTCTTCATTCAAATTTCATTTCGCATACTCTCAATAACAGTTCTCACCTTAATGGCGTAATTTTCTTTGACGTGACGTTGCCTACGAATTCTGGGATATTACGAATACAACGAAATAGGGTTCCTACCAAATACTAGACGATCACAGGTAATTTTGGCCAAATAAGAGTTAGGGTGGATTTGAATTTCCCGCCGGTTCCGTTTTTCGAAATGTTTCATTAAGTGTCTCTTTTGAGCACAGCAGAGAGGTATCCCCTCATCAGTCACAATATATGTAGTATGAAGATTATCCAAAACACTTCATGGTTAATTCCTGTGAACGGAATGACATAACACGGAACAAATTAAGTAAGTACAATTATTATTTTTCTCTAACTAGGTACATATATAGATTTGATGCGCATGGTAATCATCAACAAACATAATTGCCGTTGTAACGTACGTCCGTCCGTCCGTCCGTCCGTCCGTCCGTCCGTCCGTCCATCGGTAATTTTCGCATTTTAAGGAGTGCGATTTCTATGGTGAATGTGCGTTGATGGT
>JAWQRP010000621.1:0-25509 GCA_033557875.1 Quadriops clusia
TGTTTTTAAATCCTGAATTAAATGTAAGAAAAATGTATAATTTATATTTGGAAAAATGCAAGGAAAATAACTTGAGTTCAGTTAATGAATGGACATACAAGAAAATCTTTAAACGAGATTTCAAGTTACGCTTTCATTTGCCACGTAAAAATACCTGTGCGAAATGTGATGTCTTAAACATGAAAATTAAGACAATAACTGATGATGAAGAAAAAACGTTTACTAAAACATTGATTCAAAAAACGATTCTTGTAGAAAGACATGATGTTCACTTGCAAAATGCTGAATTAACAAGAAAAGCACTACAAGAAGATAAAATTCTGGCATCAGAAAATCCTGATAAATACTTTGCCTTCTCTTTTGACTTACAAAAAGCCTTACCTTACCCGAAATTATCCGTCTCAATCGCATATTACAAGCGAAATATGTATGTTTTAAACGAGGGTTTTCCTAATTTCCACGATAATAAAGTTAATATGTATGAGGTTTTAAAATTAATATGTATGTGTGGGACGAAACAATTGCTTCCAGGGGATCACAAGAAGTAGCTTTTTGCTGTTTGAGGCATTCAGAAAATGTAACGACCCAAAGCCATGTTATTGCCTACAGTGGTGTGTGTACTGGGCAAAATCGAAATTTACAAATGGCATTGATGTGGTTGAAGGTTGTCCAGTCGTTGGAAAAAAACATTGACATAATTGATCACAAATTTTTACCCTCGGGACATTCATACCTTCCGAAGGATGCAAATTTTGGCATCATAGAAATGGCATTGTGAAAAAAGAATTTTCTGTACACACCACAGGATTATTATGATGTAATAACACAATGTAGGAAACATGATAAATTCATTTTACATGAAATGAAACGAGAGAATTTCGTTTCAACACAAAATCTTCAAACTGCGATTAAAAAACTGATAAAAAAAACACTAATGGCGAACAGGTCAATTGGTTGCAAATATGTTGGTTGAGGTTTCTCAAAAGTGCACCATATACCATTTTCTATAAAACTTTGATGAAGGACGCAGAATTTAAATTATAAATTTATTATCTACACGTCCTGGAAGACCGCTAATATTTGAAAAAATTGGCCTTGCGCCTTTGTACCAAAATGCCAGGCCTATTACTTACAAAAAATATTAAGACATCAAGCAGTTATTACCTTATATACCTCCGGTGCATCATGCATATTTCGAAACACTGCCACATGCAGAGCATTAGTAAATACTATCAGTATCTTGTAATTTTGACAATGTAATTAGCGTCTAAAATTAAATTTTATGTCTTGTCATGCGTATTTGTAAACAAAATTGGATTAAAATGAAGTATATTTTAAGTGATATTTGATTTTTCAAATTGAAATTAAACGATTTTTACAATTGTGTAATTTTAAAAGTGGTGTAAGTCCATTTACAGAACATAAATATGTATTATTGTAGTCTAATTCGCCTGAAACAAATTTATATAACCAAATTAAATATTGATGAAACAATAGAAACATTGCCAGACTTCATATAATTTGCCTACATTTTTTTAATTAACAAATAAGCTAACATCTAATTTTCTCGAAACAAGAGAAAATGGACTTACACCACTTTCAAAATAAAGGGTCCATTTATTAAATTATTTATTATTTATTAATTTAATATCTATTAAATTATTTAATATCTACTAAATTATTTATTCTTATACAAAATCAATTCAAATTAAAAAAAGTCTATTTTACATATTCTTGCCGATTTGGCCCGCTAGGAATTTCCACTAAAGCTGGAGCATCTTCCGCAAAAATCGGATCAGCAGGTCGTTTCCAAAATTCATGTTCGTGAATCATTCTATCAACAACTTGGGTACTCCAATGGTGGATCCTACACCTCACCTTAGTTTCCTCTAAATTGTTCACGGTAACCGTCACGTAAAATTCCTTGTTTTCTAAGTTCATATCGGGACCTTTGATAGGTTTCTCCGGCATCGTAATCGTGTCTTCCGGAACCCAATAGCCGCATTTCCGGAAAGACGTGCGGATGTGCCAGGGCTGTATCGTCCACGGTTGTTCTTTGTTCATGACGACCGAGAGGACCGTTCGGGATAAACCGTCGGCGGTCATTTGCGCTGTCGGGGAACTGTGTAACCGTTCCGTCGTTTTCTTTTCGTAATCTTTGTATTTGTCGATATTTTCGGGAGTTGCGTAAACCGCTAGCCCGGTGAGGAGGAGGTTGTTGTAGCCGTACGTCGGCCGGACCGAGATTTTGTCCCCGACGTCTCCTAACCCTTGGATGTACGACGTTAAGATTACTTCGAGATCGGGTTCTCTTTCCAACGAGGTGTCTTTGACGAGTTCGTAAATGTAGTTTTTCGGTTTCATCCTCTTCGGCTCCTGTCCTTTCGCGTGAAGCCTGGGGGGGTATTTCCGCTTCAGGATGTACGTGGTCTTGAAAGGGGGCGAATTGAGGTTAGACTTTTTGTTTCTTTAGTTGTAATAGATAGATATATCATAGATAGGCTAGCCCATAGATAGGTTTAATTTTAATTTAATTTAAAATAAGGGTTGACTTACCCGAATTTGGTTTTGTAGGGCGTTTTCCGCAGCAAGGAGGTTCGGGGCATTTTGCAGGATGGGGGATATTAGTTTAAAGCTTGTTTTCCACATTTTATTTAGAAGTTTAATGACCAACGACGTTAATGACAGAACGTTGTCAGTTGGTGACAACGACGCTCATTGGCGTTATTTCACTCAAGGTCCCGAACTGTCACCTGAAACCTAAATCCGAACCAATATTACAGGTTTCTATTGGGTTTATATCCATGCTTAGTTTTTAGTTAAGATTACACTCGCCAGACGGATGAAATCCAAATGAGCGCAGACAAAAATCCTCAAGGGATTCCACATCTGTGGTAATCTGTGCAACGACGTTGGTTAGAATCAAGGAAAATTATCAAGTTCACAAGATCACCATAATTTAGTGTAAAAACAAAAGAACTGTTATGAGAAAATTTAAAAAAAGTTAAGGCAAACCTGCAGAATAGGTGACCCAATATTACCATTATAAAATCTATTAGAAATACATCTCTTAACCCATTAAGGACTTAATCTCGGGGAATAAATCGTGTTTTTAAACTTATATTTCTATTAAGAACATGTAAATTACATGGGTAATATAAGAAAAATTAAAAATTTCCCACTTTAATTCAGTAATGCGCACATAACATAGATATGTACACTTAATAGTTTTCCCACGTTGATAGTAAGATCTACATAAATAATAGCAGTTTAAACTGTCACTGGTTTAAATTAATTTACCATACATTAGGAAATAACATAAATATAATTGGCAACACCTCTAAATTCCACAATAAGCGAAAACGCGTGAATGTATGCAGTAATTTTGGGTCACCTATTCTGCACGTTTGCCAAAAAATGAAACTAAACAAATCAATGAATACCTATATTTTTTGCAGGAAAGTATATATTTTTAATTAAACTCACAAGATTCGATCTCATGTGAGATTAAATGCCGTTCTTGAAAATATACATGTATTGAATTACTTTTTAAAAATCTGAGTTATTTTTAAGCTTATAATGTGGTTAAGAACATAATTACAGCTATGATTATTACTCATTAATTACGATCTTGTGTACGTTCCCTAAACGTTTTTAACCACCACCACTTGCAGTCATGTAACCAGCAGCAACTAAAGCAGCTCCTCTACCACTCCCATCAGTAGCAACCTTCAATTCAAACTGAAAATACAATATGTTGCAGTAATTTGTTTTTTACATAATTTTCACTGTAGTTTTAAAAAAAGCTTTATTACCTGAAGACCACTGTCGACTAATTCTAACATTTTATTTTCCACCACTTTGGGGAAATTGGGATGATTGGTGTACAAAGACCCATCGATTCCTACAATCACTGGTGTTTTCTGCATTTTGTTGATTAAAGTCGACAAGCCAGCTGCAACTAATTTAGCTGCTCTTGAACTAGCACAGCTACATACATACTTAATTGCAGCACAATCATCATTCGACAACTGCGGTATCCCCATATTTTTGAAAATATTCTTGACTTTCGTATATGTACCATCAGGTTCCCCTTCAATCTCCGACAAAAAGGGGGTTTCCAATATTCCATCTTTCGATAAGGGACAAACGCATTTTTTATTCATCATAAGTCCCTGTTTGGTGTATTTTCTTAAAGCTAACCGCACAATATCGCCCAAATACAATCCTGAAATCATCTTTTCATGGCTAGAACAGCATTAAATTAAATTTACTAAACAACACAAAACACAAGTCACCCACAGTTGTCTCCCAGGGTTGATAGATTTTTTATCACACTGTATATCATATTCCGTTCGAATAAAATCCAAAGCACCATCGTCTCCGAAGGCACCCCATTCACAATTGATAATAACATTGCCTGTTCCGTGATCCGCTTCATCAAACATCTCAGCAACTTGCTGTTTCTCAACATAACATGCGTTTGTTCCAGTCCCTAAAATTTATATTGTACATATCTTAATATCACTTGATTAACTCACGGATCTATACCAATAATTAATCCAACTGCGCACGTAGGATGGTCAAAAGCACATGAAACTAATGTTCCAGTAGTATCATTTACAACAGCGACAATGTTTACTTTAACATCCTTTAAGAAAATATCGTAATAAATTCACCATTTGTTAGTTAAAACACTTAAAAAAAACTTACATTCCTTCGCCCAAGAGCATTGTTGAAATGTTCGACAACATCTGTCCCAATTACTCCATCAATATTAAACTTTTTAGTCCAACGTTCCAAAACTCCTACTTTTAACCCTTTTTGCATCAAGGGAAAGCTGAAAGTGAAGCCTAAAGGCAAGTTGTCATTGGCCACTCCAAACTCGGCTAAACCATCAGCTAAATACTTGGCCATGAGGTCGAAAAACTCATTTGCAGTAGAAGTGAAAATTTCATCGGGCATAGAAAATTCTTTATTTTTTGTCGTACACTTGCCTCCTCCTAATTCTGCCATTAACACTCGAAAGTTTGTTCCTCCCACATCAACAGCCAGGAATTTGCCTACCTCTAAATAGAACATACATTTAAAATGTTTTTAAATTGATTTATCGTTAATATTTTAGACGGGACGTCCCACGACGATTTAACCGGGCAATATCTCGACAACGTATTATAATATGAAATTTTGATGCTTCATTTCGTGTACTTAAGACTTCTCTTCCTGTTGACCGTTTCCGGTCATGTGATACCAAGTTTACAATTTCAAATGGAACACCGTGTATATTTTTATCTTTTTGGAAAGCTGGTTCTTAGGCGAATTCAACAATGCCACACATTAGTATTCTAAATGTAACAATAAGGCAAAAAAATAAAAAAAGGTCTAGGTGTCTTTATCCAAAAAAAAGGACAAGAAACAGATAAAAAAGTCATACTCTTAAAAAATTTGGGCCCTGACAAGAGCTGAGGATATGTGTTATTCCCTAGTATTCGCTTGATAAAAAGGGCGGGGATATATGGGCAAGAAAAACATTTTGAGCGCTTCACCATGTGGGAGCGATGTGCTTTATAGGTTAGTCCTAGCATTTGTCAAAATTCCTGGAAAAGTGGCGTTAAACGCTAAAGAAGTGATGAAGAAAAAAAATCAACAGAAAAGAATTGTTATTTAAGCATATATTCAAACTGACAACCATCTTTCCAAACACAATATTCAAATCTTATCATAGTTTCTGATACTAGAGTAATAGCAGCGAGTATAGGAATGTCGTCTTATACTCACTGGTAATAGTGCGACATGCGTCTCTGATTCTGTTTTTTTTTATATATTTTTGTCTTATTGTCACATTAAGAATACTTATAAATATGGTATCATTGAATTCGTCTAAGAATCAACTTTCTTAAAAGTTAATAATATACAGGGTGTTCCGTTTAAAATTCTAAACTTGACATCACGTGACCAGAAACGGGCGATCTGTAGAAAAATCTAAGTACACTAAATGAAGATCCTCTTAAAGCTGTATTAATTCCCCTGAACAAAATTTTTATATTACAAACCGTTCTCGAGATATCGCCCAGTCAAATCGTCATGGGACACCCTGTATATGTAAGAGATCCCATTCTTTGCGGAACGGAAGGTTGTGGCTTTAACACGTTCACTGTGTATCACTCATCTAGCGCATTGTTTTCTCTTAGAGACGTGATACATACTAAATGTGTTAATACTGAAAATAGACCAAAAGCGTAAACACAACAGCTGGTATTACAAATGCTATTGTTTTATTACTTTTTATATTTTATAGTTTTTTTTTAACTTTTTTTGACCTTAATATGGGGCTATATTTAATAAATATAGAACATTTTTAACGATAGGAATTCATTTTTTATATGTAATGAAATTTTTGTATGTACACATTTGCACCATATCCAGTAATATCTCAATAATCTTTCGATCCACCAAGAATGGGACATCCTATGTACATGTAATCAAAATTGCAAAATATTTTATCTAACCTGTTCCTTTTGGTAAATCTTGAACATATGTTACAAAGCACTTTACTATGGCTGAACTATGTGTAGCTTTTGCTAACCCTCTGTCGACATTGTCTCTATATTTTTTCATAACATCCCTTAGCTGCTCTTCCGAAATTTCGAATTCTTTACATGCTGCTTTTATCTAAATTACAACAATACTCATTGATATTTATAATATACATGCTTAATTTCTACAAAATTTTGGGCATTGAGTTACTTAACACATTCACATTTGAAGTAATCTAGGAAGCTTTCAGTCTTTATGCATGAACAAAGAATGCGTAACATAGAAGAGGCATTGCATATTCCTTAAGCAAGCAATTTCATTAACAAATACACATGTATATTGAGAAGCAAAAATTACCTCTGCTGATACACTCATAGCTGATTATTTTTTTTTGTAAATTTCACATGAATTTTTTGAGATTAACGAGATTGTCACAATGTTTTTACAAAGGGTTTACATGGAAACCATTAAAGCTTCACTTTTTCTTTTTATTATAGTAACGTTAATTTTCTTAACATTATTCCCAAAATTATTTGCTTTAAGAAATATTTGTTTTAGGATCTACAAATGATGGCCAAGAAAAGGACATAAATGACGTTTTTGAACAAATCCTTTTTGCTGAAGAAAATTTGATAGATGAAGGATATCAAGAAGGTTTAATTAAGGGCTGTTCCCAGGGCAACACTGACGGTTTTCATCTGGGCTATCACAGAGGCGGGGAAATCGGAGCAGAATTGGGATACTATTTAGGTGTCACGGAATATTATTTAGAGCAGTCAAAGAACAAATTATGTCTCTCTGACAAACAGCTATCAGTTATAAACACGATTAAAACTGCTATTGATTCTTTTCCTAAGCATAATTCAGAAGCAGTTGACATTATAAAAGAGGTAGAAAACATTAGAACTTTATTTAAAAAACTTTCGGCTTTGCTAAAAGCAAATGTGTCTTATCCTGAAGTAGACAAATTATCTTTCTAGTTTTATCTTTGATTTGATGCCCATCCATATTTGTAAAGAAAGTAAATTAATTTCAAAGAAAATATGTCTACTTCCGTTCAGTATAACATAGTCAAACAACAACTCGAAAACGTTCTAAGCTTCTTAGAACCCTACATGCACCTGGCAAACTGCCACATGGTTGATTATTTCACGAAAAATTTTCGACCTAAACATATCTCAGCAAACATGCAGGAAGAAATTTCTCAAATTGGATATAAACAAATAGTTGATTTGATATTAAACTGTAATACACAGCAAAAAGCACCGATTTTGCATAGATTCATAAGTCAATGTAAAAGCATGGCTCTGTATAATCACAACCAAATTTGTTTGCAACCTGAAAATTTTATTGAAACGCTCAATCATGAAGGTGGCAAGCAAGCATCTCCACTCAAATTGGAAGTATTCATGACAAAGAAAAAGTCTCATGAAGTTGAAGTTTTGAGTTCTATTGCAGCTTCTATGGCAGACGCTGCAGAGTCTTCGCATGTCGTCGATATTGGAGATGGAAAAGGATATCTAAGTTCCATATTAGCATTTCATTACAATATCCCAGTACTTGGCGTTGATTCTTCTTTAGTTAATACAAATAGTGCAGTGAAAAGAGCTGAAAAATTAGGAAAATTATGGCCAGGGATTGTGAAAGCCCCCAAAAAGTCGTTGCCGCCCAAAACAGAACGAACATTTGATCGAAACTCATTAATATACAAACAAGTAACACAATTTGTAACAGAAGAAACTAACTTTACTCAACTTATATCTGATGTGTTTCTCACAAATGCAACAAACATTACTTTAGTTGGGTTGCACACTTGTGGGAATTTAGCACCAAATTCATTAAGAATTTTTAATAATAGCACAGAAATTAAGACAGTTTGTAATGTTAGCTGTTGTTATCATTTAATTAAAGAAAAATACGAGTTAGAGGATAATAGTAAACATTTTAATGGAGATGACATAAAGTTCAAGGGTGCAATGGAGTTTGAAGAAGATAAATCAATTGGTTTTCCGATGAGTGAATTTTTAATGAAGAAAGAGCTGCAGCTCGGACGAGCAGCAAGAATGCTTTCTGCTCAATCTGTTGATCGAATTCTACAAAAAAAAGAACTGCCAAGTAAAATTGCCTTTTACAGGGCTTTATTGCAAGTGCTCTTACACAATTTCTGCATAGAATTGCCTTCAAAAAACGTCGGTAGGACCAAAGAACCATGCAACAATTTTGTAGATTACGTACGAATAGCCTTTAAGAAATTAGAGCTAGATCTCCGAATTTCCGATAAAGAGTTAAATGACTTTTTCGATTTATATTCACATAGAGAATATGAAATGTATACGTTTGCTTTAATTCGATATATGTTAGCGCCTGTTATAGAATCTGTTATTTTGTTAGATAGGTTGTTATATTTATATGAACAAGGGCATGAACGGTCTTATTTGGTACAACTGTTTGATCCTGTGATATCTCCACGGTGTTATGGAATTATTGCTTTGAAGAGTTAGTAGTTGTAAGCAACATTTTACCTAAACGTGTTTTGGATAAAAATTAAGCAACTAAATAAAACTCTATTTTTTTTAAGATGCTAGACTAAACAAACATTACTGTAGAGAAAAATTTAAATAACTGCTATGAATATATTGTCTATACATAATAAGATATTAAAATAGTAAAAATAAATTACTTGGTTACGATATTAGTTGCTTACTTTTTGCACTCTCAACTTGTAGGTAAATTTTATAAATCATTTAATACAGAGTTTATTATGAAGTTATTGGAAGTTTTTCTTTTATACATTGTTAGTTGATGCTCATGTAGAAAATGGATCTCAACATTTTAATGTATTATCATATTTTGAGTACCATTTTCTTCATATTCCGCCATGGCATTTATCTGTGTGTGAAAATGGAACTCTTTTAAGTACCAGTTTGCTTCAAGGAATTTGTTTTCAATTTTGTACTAGCTTTACAAATAATGAAAAACTCACAGAAATTTTGCGTATATGATTCACAATAGGGAGATTCTATTGGGCAAATGGAGTAGTCTCCCCCTCCTTTTTGTATACATCCAAAATTTACATAATGGCAGTATGAGAACGTAGAATGAAATTACAATTATTTTATAAAAGAAATAATGTACTTACATTTGTTAATTTTAAAAACAATTATAGTATCATGCTCACCTGCACCAACGAAGGACTTATTGATATAAATACAGTAATCCCTCGATATTTGCGAGGGTTAGGTTCCTGGAAAACGTTGCGAATTTTGAGTCTATCTCACTATGTAATAAGGGGGATTACGTTCCAAGAAGGTTCATAAAGGTACAAAACATTCATTCTTGGTTTTCATTTTTAATTATGTAGAATGTTTTGGTAAATGGCAAATGTAATAATAAATAGTTAATTATTAAGAACATAAATTTGAATTCATTTTAAAATAACTTGTGATTTTTTATTGCTTGGCCAATCGTGTTTTTCATTGTGCAGTTTGGCGTAACCGATCGTTGCACTCTCTCCCTCTCCTTCTTAAATTGTAAACTCAGAGTCATATTTTATGGGCTTTCAAAAAGCTGTTGTTTTAGTGTCGAAATTTCTCTCAGGCGTTTATACGAGAAATTTTCGGTACAGAAGCCATTTTAACTTTATGTGAAAGTAAGATCAAAACTCAGAAATTCTGTAAAACGAAATGTAAGGTGGCCTTTATTTTGCAGGAAATCATTAGACCTACATGGTGCATAAAATACTTGTAATTGTTTTCACAATTGAAGGCTCTTTTATGAACCGTATTCAGTTTTTGTTCAAGATTTATAGTATTTATATTTTTTCCTTCGTTCATGAATTGCTATATAGGGGGCGAAAATAAACATTCGTTCGTGAATAATCGAATTCGCAATTCGCGAACATGTCGCATTTCTATAGTCGCGAATAATCGAAACTCCCGAATATCGAGGGATTACTGTACGTTGTTTGTTGGTCAGTTAATCTAAAAAAAGTATACATATATGAAGACATTCTATATTTATTACTACTATAAAATATACAATATGAATCATTGCTTTTATTTAATAAACATTTTCAATAAAAATTAAGTACCTAAATAATGATATAGTGAATAATTTATACTTTAAATTCATGATTAAAACGTCAATAAAAATTACGGTAGCCGGTAAGGAAACCCATTGAATAATGGCAGTTTATGACTAAAACAAATCTCAATATAAAACTTGCTATACAAAATGTAAGAGAATACCTCAACTGAATATACAACGTACATACAAAAATAATATAAAATACCCTAAGATATTATGCATCAATAACAACAATATAATAACATTATACAATATTGTCCAAGTTTATATATTATTTATAATTTCTATAGGTTTTAAAATAAACACGTACATAAACAAAAAGTATATAGGTAAGTAAAATAAAACATAAAATTAATGGTTACGTAATATCATTACAAGTATTTAAAATTTGGAATTAATGGTATTATACTGTTGGATAAAATTTATGATAATAATTTAGAGAAAAAATAATAAAATGATTTTAAAGTAAGTATATCATAAACACTAAATAATTTATCTTTATATTATCTCAAATAATAAATTATTTACAAATATTCCTGATAAAATTAACTAAATTGTAGCGTAATACAGCCTTGCTCTTGGTAGTAACTAAACTTTCGAACATCACGGGTGCTTATGTCCCGTGCATTCGACTGATGTTCTAGGGTAAAAGTGATGGCACGAGTTCCAACTAGAGCTGCCAGCTGAACTAAATTGCAGTCTATAGGAACCCCATAAATAACTAATATGTACAATTGTAAGAAATCAATTTTTGAGAACTTCACCGTTGAGTTCTCGTAGCAACAGCTGCTACTAGAGCGGCCCCACGACCGCTGCCGTCTTCTGATAGCATAAGATTGAACTAAAAAAAAAGGTGTTTAGTAAATACAAGGAACAATACAATCACATTTTGCACATATGAGTGAAGCTTACCTTTATATGGCTGTTAACAAGTTGTCCGATTTTCTCCATCATGAGATTGTGGAAGTGGGGGTGATACCTGTAGACAGATCCATCAATGCCTACGGTAACATTGGGGTCATCCATTTTGTTAAGTAATGTTGCAATTGCAGCAGAAACTAGATGAGCAGCGCGCCGGGATATGCACTCACAGATGAATCGAACGTTGACGTAATCTTGCTCACTCGCATGCTTGATTCCTAATTCTTCTAAGACCTCCTTGCAGCTTGTGTAGGTTCCTGGTGAATCGCTTTCAATTTCAGAAACATATTTAGTGTAGAATCTGCCTCTGGTAAAAAGCATGTCCGAACCTTTGCCGCTGAATAGGATGCCCTCCTTGACAAATCGTTCGATTGCCAACCTTGCTAGTTCACCCATGTACATACCGGATATCATTTTTTCATGTCTATAACATAAGTTTTGTTACAATTACTTTTTACTTCATATAAATTCATATACATATTTTTGATCTAACAGCCAGTAAACTTTCGATTATCCACGGTTTACATAGAACACAAATTTTTTGTTGTTTGAAGATTCCGCTCTTGTTTTTTTACTAAAAATACACCTGTACAATAACTGTGAATGCAAGAGTCACAATTTCTCAGTACTCTTCTTACTCCGTTTTTCCTTTTGAAAGGTTTCTCTCATATCTAATTCACACTTTAGTTTGGTTTCTGTTATTTTCATATCGGGGTCGTTTGTATATTAATATCACCAATTTTTTTACAATGCGAGAAAAAAGAAAAAGAACTAGTTTTATCAATTCAACAAAAACTGGAAATAATAAAACAAATTGAAAATGTTGCATCGAATAAGTAAATGCAATTAAAATATAAAGTAGGAGAATGCATCATCAGATATATTTTTAAAAGAAGGATAAACTAATGGAATTCGCATCAACGTCGGATAACTAAAAAGAAAAAACCATTCATATTATAATTAAGTTTAAACCTAATAAGAATTAAACAATTTTTAAAAAGATTTTTGTGTTGATTTTGCTACTTTGCAGATTATTCACGAAATTCGCTTATGTGCGATTGCCAAGCTACCCATTATCGCAGATAATTGGAAGTTTACTGTATATCGAAATATTTAAAGATAAGCAAGTAAAGCCCAATTAAATAAAGAGATCTTTTAAAAAGTGATGTTTTTTTTTCAAATAAGTAGATAAAATTTAACTAACATGTCTTGAACATGTTTATAATCAAAAATTATCCATAAATACTTACAATTGCTTTCCGGGATTAATCGAATGTTTATCTACATCAGCGTCATACGATGTCCTAACGAAATCTAGTGCTCCATCATCTCCAAATGCTCCCCATTCTGTATTAATTAGCACATTTCCAGAACCTCTATCTTCATCATCAAACAATTCTGCATTCTTTTGCTTTTCTACGTAACATGCATTGCTTCCAGTTCCTAAATTGTTAGAAAAAAGGTTTAAGTTATTATTAATTGAAAATGGCTATAATTGATAATAAAAGATTTAGTACAATATCTACCAACAAGCAAAGCTTAAAGTGTTACTACATACTTACACATAACAAAAGGAAAATTTAAAATAAAGCATGCAAAAATTATGCATTATTAATACTATTATTTCTGTTTGCTTTATTCACTTATTTTAACCTTTAACAGGTGATTTTAATTTGGGTAAATTGAAGCCCTCTTTCAGTATTAGTCACATAGCACTTTAATGAGTTATATGTATTACTCTTATTATGTTACTAAGGGGTTACACCATCTTGGTATTAGATTATGTGTATAAGTTCAGGTCCAGGTGGATTTATTCTAAATAAAAGTCTAGAGGATACTTCCTGGATTATTTTGGTATTAGATATTAAGATTATGTAAGAGTCTATTTTGAAAATTCTTGCTGATGGTGTACATATTTTCTCTATCAGAAAATGTCAGTAAAAAATCCAACAGTTTTCTTTTTTAGAAAGCTTATAGTTAAGATGTGACGTAGGAAAAATTTTGTATAAAAATTGCAGTAGTTTGAAAAAAAAACCCTAAGTTTTATGGAAATTTTGAGATTAAAAAACTTATGAGCATTCAAAAAAATTATAAGTTACATGATAGACGATATTATAAAGAATTTGAACAAAATCGATTGAGCAAATCTTGATATATAATGTACACCAGTTTGAATAATATAGTTTCGAGATAAACGCAAAAGAAATAACAGTACTATTCGATCGCTGACTGAGCATGCTCACTTCTAATGATTTTAACTTCAGAAATACATAATTTGAATTTTTAATAGTTAAACATTTAAAATATTACAATGGAAACCCAGCAAGGTTAAAGAATTAGGTTAAAGTAAGAAAAAGAAAAAATTTCTGAGGTTTTCATCGTCTTTTTTTAACCTAAGTTTAAAATATTCTTAAAAGTATAAAAAATATATTTAGTCAAAAAAAGAAAATCGATTTTTTGAAAATCTCAAGGTAGTGTAATCCCTTAATTCTCATCACGGTCACCTACCCACAATAAGACCAATCTTGCAGTTTTGGTTTTTCCAAGCACATGACATTAGCGTCCCCGTAGTGTCGTTCAATATAGCCATTACGGCAATTTGAATATCCTATAAAGAATCAAATAAACATGCGTGAAATAAAAATATAAAATAAGCAAATGGTTTTAACTATTATCTAGCTTCTTAAATTACAACAAATATCAGTGGAGTCGAGCGTGCATTGCAGTTCAGGCCTACTTAAAAAGAACAAGAAAGAAACTTCTAATGCGAATGCTACTATGTTTCACATTCAATGTAAAAGTACTAATTGGTAAATGCTGGCTCTTGATATTGGTCATTCAAATTTTTGAAATATATAATGCAATATTAAAACTTTCAAAAAGCATAAAAGTGCATGAATGAAAAAATGATATCAATTTTGAAGAATGATATATGTTAAGGTAGTGTGAAATTTTGAGGTAGGCCAGTTTTTGTAGGAACGTGCACATGCCCGAACTTACCGGCTATCACGCCAACCCGGCAAGTGTGATCAACCCAAGCACAAGACATCAATGTTCCTGTGGAGTCATTTAAGATAGCCATGACGGCTATCTGTATGTCCTGAAATTGATTCAATGCTAATTTTAAATTTTGTAATGGCCTAAAACTTTGTAAAAATAATAACTAGTCAATGATGTAGAAGAAAATAGTACAACTTTACATATAAACAGATGATTAAAAAACAACAATTCATAGTCATTACAACTTTAATAATAAGTTTAGCATATTAAAATTTACTATCTTCAAATAGGAAATTACTGACGTATAAATTTAAATGCTTTAACAATGGCAACCACAATTTGCATTATATAAGATAGTCATTATAATTTATTTCACTTGTCACATTTATTTTATGATTATATTACGTATTGTTCTCTAGTAATTCACATGTGTTTATCCATGTTATATATTTACAACCCAATATGAAGTAGGTTTATGTAATGTAATTTTGTGGATTTATTCTAATCCTAACGCATTGATAATACTATTTTTTTTTATACTTACACCACGTCTATCAATAGCATCCTTAAGTAATTGCACAACATCATTTCCAACAACATCTGAGCAATTAAATCCTTTAGTCCAGGTTTCCAAAAGGCCCCTCGTGAGCCCCAATTGCTTCAGGGGGAAACTAAAGGTGAATCCTAAGGGTAATTTTTCATGCTGCACTTTCTCGTCTTTCATAAATTGCGCCAAACAATCTGCTATGTGGTCAAATAGTTGCTCCCCGGAGCCAAGCATAATGTGTTGAGGAATAGCAAAAATTTTCGATTTCATTTCGAAATGTTTTTCATTCAGTTCGATGAGGAGTACCCTGAAGTTAGTGCCACCGAGATCCAAAGACAAGAATTTGCCTTTTTCCGTGCCGTTAGGAAGGTCTTGGACATAAGTAACAAAGCACTTGACGATTGATTCCGGGTGAGTTTTCTTGGAGAGGCCTTTATCGATGTCATTCCGAAGTCGTTTGATTATTTCCTTGAGCTGCTCCTCGGTGAGGATGAGCTCCTTACATTTATCACGAATCTAAAATTAAATTAAAACGAAGGGTATTAAAATTAAATAGTGATAATCAAATTATATAAAGCTTTTAAATTAAATTATTTTGAAAATAATGGTAATAATGAAATTATTACTATTATCTTGACAATAATTTAGTTTAAAAGATTTATTAAGTACGTAATGTGTCTAATTATTGTTATTTCTATTTTGTAATTGCATACTTGAAAATCTACATAATATTTATTAGTCACCAGTAGGACGACATAATTATTGCGTGGTAATTATTACAGGATTTCCTCGTACTAGACCCATTTCACTGTTGAAATCTCTTTGTCGAATACTCAAAATAAATTTATTTTTATACTTATAATTTATATTCTAAGGTGGTTTTTGCATCCTATAAAAAGTATCATTTCATTGCATGAATTAATTTAGCTTTTAAACTAGCTTTCCTATTTATATAGAAAAAATCAAGATGACCTTCATAACACACCTTAAAGATAATAGAAAAATGTGATATGTATACATATGTAGTAAACTGTGACGTCGAGGTAATTTAATACATTTAATCGCGATAGGTTATAGTTAATATAATTATTCATATTGAGGTAGGTAGGTGTTGGTTGATTGAGAAACTAAGAGTACTGCAGAAGAATAAATACGAAATGGTTTCCTGTACCAGGACCAGTTTATAATTTATATTAAATTTCGAAGATTGCAAGAGATCCTTATTCCAAACTATAAATTTATTAGGAAATGTCAAGGAGACCTTTCATTATTTATCTCTAATGTATTACTATAACTGCAGATATGTATGAATTATTAAATGAAAACTGCCTTTCATTATTTATTTCTCGTTTAAATTTCTATTTTAAATGTATACAAGGACTATTTTAAACCTTATTTTTAAGTAACTATTACAATCTTTAGACAGTTTTTTAATGTGTATCTTTGAGTGCAAAGAGATATCTAGATATCCTTAGTGTTATTATATTTTCGTACTAATATTATACTGAGATTGTATTCTATATCTATAGAAATATTTTCTATTTAACGAAAGTTTCAGATAAACGAAGTATTATTTGTAAAAATCTTGTCTTATCATTCATGATAAAACTATTCATTACTTGACAAAAAAATCAGTTTTTAATTGCATTATACTCTTCCATCATACAGACGTCATATTTTATTTTTATCTGATACTGTGTAAAGCACCTATAAAGTGCTGTTCAATTAACTCAACTGCACAATATAATACTTTGCTAAAATCAATATGTTGGTATTAGGAATTGGATATTTTAAATGTAAACTTCTTACAACTCATGAATTATTTTTTCCAACATGTTTGCACATGTTGTGTTTGCACGTTTTACAATAAAAACGAGTTTATTGTTACGTTTCAAAAGTAATTACCCCAATCTGTTCATGACATCTATAATTTTCCTAGATCATTATATTTCCATGCATGGATAGCCAAGGTCATTTGTTGACATCCAGAAAATTGTGTTAATTTTGGGCTAAAAGCCACATATACTGCGGGAACAAGGATTACAAGGAACAATAATTAATGCCATTAGTTATGGTAAATACGGTATTACAGCATTTATTTTGAACGAAATTTGTATGTTTGTGAGAAACCTCAAAATAAATGAATTAATTAAAATGAATCACAATCAATGCAATTGAAGAGATGACAAAGTGATAAAATTAGAAGCTGTTTCAGAAAACTGCTGTTTTTGGGATTCCCAAGGAAAACAACGCATTTCCAATATCAATCACACAAATAGGTTTTCCTTTTAAGTCACTAATATTCATGTATTCCTCGTATTATTAATATTTAAATATAAAGTTGTGTAAGGTAAATGAAAGTGTTTGTGTGATAGTTTTCAATTCTTATTTTAACTTTCATTTTCTTAAGTTTTGGTTTCGTTACTACTTATTTATCGTTGGCAGTAAACGGTAATCTTAACTCTTATTGATTTTTCAGGTTGTTTAATCGTAAATAAAGTTTTATAGGTGTACTTATTGTTTTATATATATGTTTCCTCATAAGATCTTTAGTCCTCTTTGTTGATATATAGATTTAGAATACATTACATTTTCTTATGAGTCTAAAACAATTCTAATCTATTAAATATATTTAGGTAAATTTAAAATTTCATATATAAGACCCTTAGCACTAAAAGCCAGCACCTTAGCAACTAGGCTGTCCACGACTACACATATAGTTATTTCAACTGTGCAAAACAATGCATAATATCAATATGAAATTTTGATCTGGCTAGCTGTGCAATAAAAAAAACTTTGTATAGTATGAATAACGAAAGTTTATAATCGAAGATTGTAAAAGTTGTACTTAGTCATAGTTTTGGCGAACCCAGTCAATGTTAATGTGCAATAAAGAAAGTAATGATTCAGGTAAACAACTGATTTGGAGGCAAAACAAAATTCATAATAGCATACAGAATTAAACAAATCAATTAAAAAATTGTAAAATAATACCTCGTTATATGTGGTAATACACATTCTTGATACTTTTACAAGTGTTGTACTACTAACAGGGGACCAGTGATTGGTGTTAACAATAAACAACTGAATCGTTATGAAAATTTTCCATCAACGTAACTTTGATGTGAATAGAGTGGAAATTTACGGTTGTGATCTTACACTTGTATATTGAAAAATGAATCTTGACATGAAATTCCAGTGTTTCTGGTGGAATAATTTCAGTGTGGTAATATAGAATAGAATTGGCATGGACTTTTGCCTTTATCATATATCAAATATTTAAATCTCATCTTTTTTTATAAAAATATGATGTGCCAAGGTATGCGTTCAATTTGACATGACAGGTATATCTAAGATTCGTTAAAGAAGTTATCAATCAAAAAAAGCAATAAACACCTCAACAAACCGGAAGCACATGACATATTATTATTGCTACCTTTTTTGGAGGTGGTCATAAAAAAAAGAGTTAAACACGAAAAAGGTAATGTCACTTCCTTGTGTATATATCAAAGTTTGCTTGACTGTATCACAAAGCTAAATGTCAGTTTTTAACTTAAAAATATTCTGATTATTGATTAATTCAAATTGATCAAGTGCTAGGAAATGGTTTTCATTATTTTAAGACCCATGGACAGATATTATTTATATCGGCAAACATCTTGTGTAAACTATGATGAAAGCAATGATTATATCTTATTATACATTATCGGGTCAAATGTTGCAAACACTAGAATATGAGTTTTCTCCCGAGCGTATGTAATACGCATCTTACATGCCTACTTTTGACTTAGAACTAAACTGTAATATCGTACATTATTACCTAGACATCTATAAGTTATTATATCCCGCTTGATGGTGGCGCCATTAGCCTATAAAAAGCATAAGCGGCAAAATTACTAATCTACTTTATTCCCTCCGGGAGTTTTAAATCTATTACTCCCGCTCGACTGTGCTGCCAATTTCTTTAGAAAATTGCATAAGGTGGTAAAATTAAGAACTAACGTCAATCGCATAGATATGCAGTTGCCAGAATAACATAACCTCAACTGAAGTGTCAAATTTGTATGACATTTTGCCTTATACAATGTTAAATGGCCATACCAATATGAAAAACCTAAAATAACTATGCAACTAGATAAAAACGAAAACTTTTAATTTTTTCTTCTACAAAATAATTATTAACTCTCAGTAGAATAGTTTTCTATACACACTCAGGAGTTAGACAGTATTATTCCCTCGAATTTATAATTATAATTATAATTTAAATTCTCGGGAATAATACACTGTCTAACTCCCTCGGTGTATAAATAACTATTAAACACTGATAGACTGCCAGAGATTTTCTCTTCTTGTTTTCACTGCAAGTAAGTTTTTCAAAATATTTTCTGTCTTATATATTGATCTCAGTTTCCTTCGGTTTGTTAATTCTATCTTATTTTGCTTTGTTTAAAGATACATTTATTGTCAAAATAAATATCCTTTATGTAAGTTGTTTATTAGATTTGTAATTTTCAACTTTCTAGACACCTGAAGATGTTATGAACATAACAACTAAACCAGACGTCTTACATTTTTAATAAATTTATTGGGAATAGTACCACTACAGATATCCGTAGTACCTCTTAATTTTAACTTCCAATGTTATCCTGATCTAGATACAAACTACTAATAAAATTAAATATCTTTACTGGTGCAAGTGAGGTAATTTGTTTATTACTCATACTCATATTGCCATTGAATGACACTCTCTAACAACGACGTTGCGTTGGACGTTGCTCTCTAATGAGGACGTCGTTGAATGAGGACCGACCGTTTAGCACTAAGGCAATCTAGACTTATCGCTTGTAGCCGATGGTTCACGGTGTTGCACGATTGTGATCAATGTCGTGGGACTGCTACCGTACGTAATTGTGCATCTGAATGTAGAACTATATTTGGAAGAACCCAAATAACCTCGATTAAAAAAACCTGTCCTATATAATCCTCTAATACTCAATCACTAATTAAGAACCAATGTTATAATTTGGAAACTCAGCGTCATGTTTATGAGGTCAAAACTAGTGTGGAAAGGATGAATTGCAATAATAACATCTGAAGATAAGCATAATATTTATGGCAGCTTCTGTTTTATAGGTCTTGCAGTTTTCTTACTGAATTTGCCGTAAGTGTATCTACAAAGTTTACTTAATACTAAGTAAGTAACGGCAGAGCCGATAAGGAAGATTGTTCCCAAGAATAAAATGACATCTAGCAAATAATACTTGTAGAATGGAAGATAACTGGAAGCAGATTTTAAATGTTTTGCTCCTTTGTGCCTGATTACGTGGTCTACCCAAAATAATATTTTATCCACTGGGTTGACTTCTTGGTCCTTGTAAATCGACGATCGAAGTTCAATTTTTTCTCTATAACTTGCATTGGTTAAGATTTCATGGATGGCATCGGATAAGGTTTCTTCCGTTAATGCACTTTCATCTATTTTCACTGCATACCCTTTTTGAACTGCATTCGCCACATTATACTCTTGGTCAGCAAAGAAAGGAATTCCAACAAACGGGACACCGTTATAGGTGGCTTCTGCTACACTACCCATTCCTCCGTGGGTTACGAACAGTTTAACATTAGGATGAGCTGTAAAAATCAAAACTTTACTTTATCAATTCCTGATAAATTGACTTAAATTAAAACTAACCAAGTATTGACTTTTGTGGGAGCCAAGAACTAATCTTGATATTTGAAGCCACACTGCTCAATTCTGCTTCGCACTTCCAGAGCACATTCAATTTTTGCTTCCCCAATGCCTTTAGCAACGCTTCTTTTTGCGAATCTCTCAGCATAGAAACCTTAAAATTACTCCCAAAGCTAACATAAATCACTCCATTGGTCGCATTATCCAAATACTGCTGTAGTTCTTTAGACATACTCTGATCGTCATGAATATGAAACCCTCCAATTGTTATCATATTGGGCATATAAGGTTTGTGCGATTCAGTACTTATATGAGAATTCATAAAGTACAAATCGACGTTATCAATGGCTTCTTTAAAAGGTCTGGCGTTTGGAAAGGATTCAGTGTATATGTTTTCATGGAGAGGTAATATCAAGTATGTGTAAAGAATATCAGCAGCAATATTTGTTAAAGTATTTGCAACTCTTTCTATGAAACTCATTCTGTCTGAAAATGGTAGGAAAACATTGGGCACGTATGAATAAGGAGCTGGATTTCCCGTATGGTAATTTGAGAATAAATTCGCTCCTGAAGGACAGAAGGCGATGACAGGGGCATTAAAATGGTCTGCTACTCCAAGGAGAGCTTCCGAAAGTAGCCAAAATTGAATGACTAAATCAAATTTCGCATCCGAATTCATCAACTTTGTTATGTTGGGGTGTTGGGTAACAACTCTGGCGAAACTCGGGACGAATTGAAATATTCGAGTAAACTTCTCTAACTTTGACATGTTGGCACTAATTACTATATTATCTGAAATCATAAAAAAATGAAGAATGAAAGAATTTTTACCACGTGATTTACTCACCGTCTTGTATTTTTATGATGCTACTTATATCGACATCTGTGTAGTTAGGAATCGGGTCCTTCTCAGGAAAAGGACTTATCATGGTGACTTCGTGTCCATTTTTCGCCAAAATCTTTAAAAGCGCACTTCCTAGGATGTGGTGGCTTTTGCTGGGGAAAAAAAATATTCCCAAAATTTTAGCGGCCTCGATTGCGCATGGAGCAAATACCGCGAGGATTATTAAAGCACAAAACACATTCATTTTAGGACACATTTTACTAATATTGCATTTGTACGATATGTAGAACCATTGATTTTATATGTACGAAGTATATATATTCAATGGTAGAACTAAGAGCTTCGTGTAAATACACCATCTGATTGGTCATTTATCTGGAGATAAAATTTTGTTTCGGTTTGATAATGTGCACATAGATTCTTGGATAATTAGATAACATTAAATCCTAAACACTTGAGAGTTCATTTACTATACGAGGTTGTTAATATAACGGTGCAATGCTAACATACTTCAGAGATAAATTTTATGTCCATATAGTAGAATGGTGTTTACTGAGTAAAGAATTGTCTGACGCTGCGCTAATCTAAATCCCCCCTACAAACGTGTGTTATGTCACGTGTATAAAAATGTTAATGAAGGTTATTTAAAATAATTTGGAAACAGGAGTATTTCAATTTGTTTGTAAAACAATTGTTTCATTATCGAATTAAACAAAACCGATAGATAGGTACACCAAATAAGTGATAATGATTTGCAAATACCTAATTACAATCTATTGTGCATTCAGAGAAAAAACCGATAATTGTTATTCATGGTATAAAGTCAAGGTCTAAGTTTTAAACCGGTGCCGTCTTATAAAACTAATAAACGTTAAAAATTTTATCTGCGTCTCATGTAATTTATAGTACTTCGCTTACGTATACATATGGGCGAAAATTGTTTATTAATATCGTAGCGAGTAATTTATTATCTCACACATCGCTGTGATAGTACTAGACAGCTGTGCAGTAGGACCAGTGCTGTGATAAAATGTGTTCAAAATGGACTTTAATTGCTGCGTTTATACTTATTTCCGCATCATGTTCTGTGGAGAGTGCGAATATTTTGGGAATCTTCCACTTCCCCAGTCGCAGTCACCATATTTTAGGAAGTGCTTTGTTGAAGGCCTTGGCCAAGAAGGGCCACAACGTGACCATGATTAGTCCTTACCCAGAGAAGGATCCTACTCCGAATTATACTGATGTGGAACTAACAGGACTTTTAGAAATTAAGGATGGTAATGATGGCTATTTATTAATTAATTGATCTTATTTGATAGATGTCGTTCACTGTATAGGTACAATTTTTTAGTTATATTAACAGAGAGTTTCTTATGAATTTTAGAGCAAATGCAATCATGGATAAATGCATCGGCAATTGAGAAACTGATGAGTTCCTTTACTGTAATTCCAATTGTTTCAAGACACGTCGTTCACCACCCAAATATAAAGAACCTTTTGAAGTCGGATACCAAGTTTGATGTTGTTATACAGTTCTGGGCCTTTGGTGAAGCATTTCTCGGAATTGCAGACCATTTCGACGCGCCAGTAATATCATTCAGCCCAATTGGTGGCAATTTCATGTCAAATTACCTTTCTGGGAATCCATCTCCATATGCATACGTACCGAATCTTTTCTTACCGTTTTCTGATAAAATGACTTTCTTAGAAAGGGTGGCTAACACTCTAACCAACATGCTCTTGGACGGGTTGTACACATATGTGATCTTACCTTACCAGGAAAACTTGTATAAAGAGGCTTTTCCCGATGGCAAACCTTTACAAGAGCTACTTGATAAAGTGGACTTGCATTTTATCAATTCTCATGTAAGCACGGAAACCAATAGACCATACTTGCCTAACATGATAACTATTGGTGGATTCCATATTCAAGATGAACAAAGCTTACAACAAGATCTTCAACAGTATATGGATAGTGCCAAAGAAGGTCTGATATACGTTTCATTTGGATCCAACATCAAGTCGTCCATGCTTAACACCTTTCAAAAAGAAGCTCTTGTGAACAGCTTGGGGAACCAAAAGATGAAGGTATTGTGGAAGTTCGAAGAAGATTTACCCAACAAATCTGACAATATCAAGATAAGCAAATGGTTGCCACAAAAGTCAATTCTTGGTAATTTTGTATTAGCTAATTTGGTTACAAATTTTATACACCTACCTTTAGTACAAAATTGTTCTAATGTAAATACTTTATTTTTGTAGCGCATCCAAATGTTAAGCTTTTCGTAAGTCATGGCGGTATGGGAGGAATTTCAGAAGCCATCTACAATGGAGTACCTTTTGTTGGTATCCCATTTTTTGGAGATCAAGACACCAATGTTGCAGATGCCGTCCAGAAAGGATACGCTATTAAAGTTGCCCTAGACGAACTAACCGAAGAAAATCTGTCTAAAGGAATTGAAGAAGTCCTCACTAACCCCACGTATAGGGAGAAAATCCAACTTCGATCATCAATTTACAAAGATCAAGTAATCAATCCGACGGACAAGGCAATCTACTGGGTTGAACACGTTATCAAGCACAAAGGAGCAAAACACTTAAAAGCAGCATCAAGCGGAATGCCCTTTTACCAGTATTACTTGCTCGATGTCTTCGCTTTCTTAGGAGGAATTGTGCTAATTTCTTCCACTGTTACTTATATCATAGGAAGAAAAATATACAGGAGCATTAGTAGAAAGTTGTGCAGTAAAAGTGCGAAAAGCAAAAAACGGAAAACCAACTAAATTTAGTCTCATTGAACAAACACTGCACTTTTTTGTTATATTTCATGTACATATGTAAATAATTGTTTTATGTAATTGTTATATGTAATTGTTATATGTAATATATTTATGTACAAATATATTTTCGGGCGTCTAATATAGCAAGTATCTACTCTTGTAACATGACAGATAACAATGTTTTTTTTATTTCTTATTTATTTAATGTCTGCCTGTTCCTACATCATAAGTTAATATTTTTCCTAATCACAAAATCACCATTTTGGCTGGAACTTAAACCACCACTTAGCACTGAAAGCCCCCACCTTATCAATTAGGTTACCTCAACCACAAAAATGAGTTTACATAATTTTTTTATATTTTTACAGAATATTCAAATGTTTGTAATAACGATATTAATGAAAAATGAAGATATTCAAACCGAATTATAAATTTAAAATCATAAAAAAATACCTAAGACATTTTAACCGATTTAACACTTAGTTATCGTTTAAGTTTAAACAATTATTATTGAAAAAAAGCCCGTCCTTATTTACAAAAAGGATGTCATTTTCGTTATCTTGTGTTTAATACCTGGAGATTTATATTTTTTCGATTTGATAAACTGTACGCATAGGTATATACATGAATAAGATAACATTCAATTCTAAACACTTAAGAGTGCATATATCTATTACACGAGGGTGATACCTGAACGATACATGGTAAAGTATTAATCAGAGATACATTGTACAAAGACCGTCTAATACTAGAATAGTATTTATTGATTAATGAATTATCTGATGATGGGCTAATCTAAAAGTCACCTACAAACTTGTAGTATGTCACGCGATTAAAAATGTTACAGAAGTTTTTTTTAAATACTTTGGAAACATAAGAGTATTTATTTAACTAAGAAACTTTTGTTTCATTGTCGAATTTAGTAAAATATGGTCCTGTCATAATTTTAGAATGCAAAATTGGCAATTGCAAATCAATATATGTGTACTTGTAAGCATTACCTCATATTATTATATCTACAAGTAAAATAATGTGGAAGATTTTAATAAAAAACTGCAAGATTTTAATAATAGCATTCATAACGGCCGCCCTATGTTACGTAACA
>JAWQRP010000622.1:0-25501 GCA_033557875.1 Quadriops clusia
ATTTAAAGCGATGCATTAGAAGAGTTCCGCTTCAAGGCAGGGTCCTTTGCGGGTGAGATACGTACGTAAGGGGGGTACTGTTTACATTTGTAAAAATCAGCTGAGCTAGCTGCCACTTAAAAGTATATCCCACTGCAGATTTTTTTGTAAATTAAAAATTGGCAAAAATTGTTTTCTTTGGGTATATTGTATAAGAAGAAAATGTTTTTCGTTGTATTAAGAAAACTCGACGAACCGAGTATCAATACGTAAAAACAATTTAATAATAATTTAACTACGATCTTGTTGTGATATTTATAATAAACTTCGGAAATTAAAACTGAACTTTTGCCTTTGCAATACAAAGAGATACGGTGAATTGCCTCTTAAAGATATAGATGACCAATTCTTGATGACTACATCTTAAGAGTAATGGATGGTTTTATCTTATAAGAAATTAAATCTGGTGATCGCCGAGTTACTCACATACTCTTAAGTTACTTTGACCATTTAGGCCTTAAATTTTGGGGTTAGCGGTAATTAAAAAAAAATAAGGCAGCTATAGACCGTATTTTGCAATTTTGCGAAGGAATCACTATATTTTTATCTCTTTTTTCTAGGAGGTCCTGCGAAAGTTGATGAAAGAACACTGGCATATTTTATTGTAATGTGTTGCCATTGTTACTTCATCAACAACACGAGTTAGGGTGAATTTGATACATTTTATAGCACAAAGTGAAATACAAATTTTAAATTAGGGTGCTCATTTGAACATTATTATTTCGTAGAATATCTCAGTAATGTAATGGTAAAATTTACTGTAATTTCTTTGCTACATTTAATATGTAAAATGTATGCCAATTCTGGATCGTGTAAGAACAATAACTTGCTTTTTGAGCTACTATCATCATTAGGATTGTTGTTCATTTTGTGTATAAAAGACTAAATGCGAAATTTCTAGAATAAACGGCTACTTATCGGCAATCGTGATATCTAAAAATATAACAAATGAGGGGTCAACATAATTTACCCGAAGTTCATTACTTATTTTGATGTCTATAAATAGAAGTTCCATTCTACTACATGACTTAATGGCGGTGTATGTATCGATCAAAGTTTAAGCTCAAGATATCGCTATTTCAGGAATTATTGTTGGAGAATTGCGACGTGCCTGCACAAAACACCTTTCTAAAGATATAACAATCTCATAAACGTCGTTCAACTGGTGTTAAGTTATCTGGAAAGCTGTAGGACATATTCGCACAATAAAACTGAAATTGCAAGTGTCCCAAATTACCACTATAGGGGTAGACAGTTGTCCTTTGTACCGGAGAAGTGGTTTCAGGTCAAACAATCGCGGGTAATTATCCCACAAAACGTTAAACATTATCGACACGCTCAATTAAACATGTCTACACTGCGTAATTTAGGTCCTGTTCACGAGGGAAATTGCGGAAAACTTCCTTTTATTATTTTTTTTTATTGGGGTACGTTATTGTGATCCTACAATAACAAGCGACTCATCCGCTCGTATCTCAATTCGCTGCCATAACCGGCGATAATATGTTTGTTGATAAGGGTTAAACAACAATAAACAACTAATGATATTATCGATTTACTATCGTTCAGTTTCATGGGCCATCTAAAATGTGTTCTTGTACTATGGAATTAATGAAAATATTTACCACGTATATATTCTATATTTCAACCCCAATTAGCATTAAATACAGAACTGCTAAATTTTCCTTTAACACCAAGTTTACTCGCTGTATATTTATGATCATCCCCAGAGTAACAATAAATAGGACACTTGTGGTTTCTAAAATTTCACTACTTTGTTATCATCATGACTATTAGGAAACAACATCTGCTACAACTTAAACAAATATAAGCTATACATTATTTTGATTAGAGGAGACTTAATTATACATATTGTTGTTAAATCCGGTAAAAATCATCTTAAATCTAAAAGAATAAGCTTTGATTAGGATTATAAGAGGAATGTCCGATAATATAATAAAAATCAGAAACCTCAAATTTATTTTTCTTTGTTCGCTACTACAAATTGAATATTAGAATGAAATGAATGCCGGCAGAGTATTTTAGGCACAACTCTAATACGTGATTGAATATCAATGAACCATTGATTTATATGGAAATGCGGCTCATCCGCATTCCACGGCGGTGATGAGAAATTTAGGGTGGAAGCTAAAGATATTTGGTTCAGAAATTACGCCATCAGGTAATATGTTGCTGTTAAAGCGCCTTTCGGGGCCTTTCAAAAGCGATGTGTAACGTCCTTTTTTTCTCATTTTCGCCAATGCATCAGAGATACAAGACGTGTAATGTGTCTTTTTAAAAGGAGAAATTTCTTATAAAATTTACGGCGAAAATATATATATCTGCCTATTTCCAAAGCTCTATTACCGAAAACGCACGAAATTTTCTCTCATATATAGCTGCGAAAATGGATTATCGACACGTCCATAACATATTTCATACGAAATCTCAGGAACAATACGTGTAGAAACGAAAGCCGAAGATTACTCCTGGAGTGGCAAAAGAAAAGCTCAATAAGGGCCAGATCAGGCGTAAAACTGATTCCCCAAATATTGCGATTCGTTGATATTTATACACAAAGATGAAAAGTAAAATTTATTTTCGTACAGATTTGTCCATTAGTTTTTGAAAGACTTTCTATAAACATTGCTCAATTATTTAGTTTCGGTATTGTTAAAATTTAAATTCTGGACAATGTTGCTTCTATTAGGCCCGATTTTACAAACGACAGTTATCTCTCTGTTAGTTAAACCAATCAGGTATTGCTATTTTAAAAATTCCTGATAGTTGATTGGTTGGCTAACTCACTGAGAGATATTAGAGGATTGTAAAATTTAGCCTTAATAAAATAATAGTGATCGTCTCGCGGAATAGATTTCTTATGAATTGTTTACCTTTTCTCCCCTAGAAACATGGTAAACTAAGCTTTGTGGCCTACTCTAAAAATTTAATGTCCTGGAAATCAATTTCTAGAAGTCATAGCTTGAAGATATTTACTTTAACTAATCTCTTGTCTAATCCAAACATACCGAAAGCTATTATGAAGGCAAATATTTAAACTTTGCTGCAATTTCGTCAGTGTGAAGGCGGAGGGTGTTTAACGGGACATTCTTAAATTCTTTGCCGCATAAAACTTATTATCACGAACGAGACACGAACATTCTTGAAATGAATTTTAAAATAAATGTGAATAAAGTAATAAATCTAAAAGATTGCCCATCTAACAATAGAATCGTATTTTGAAAGTTACGAAATAAATAAATATGCTGTAAATTTCAATTAAAACCGGGACTCAATACACTTTGCGAATAAATAAGCAAAACGAATTATTTCCAATTTCTGCCTCAAAATAAAGAATCGTCGGTTTCTTTGCTAAGAAGATATGAATCAAATTTCTGTGGACATGGTCTCTTTATCATTCAGGTGCTTTTTCCCATTATTAAAAATTATATTAAAAAGCAAATTGAAAATTGACACAGAGAAAGAAGACTTTTTCATTTACTTAGTGCCTCTAAACATAAATGCAAAAGTTGCAATGTTGTATGGAATTAATGCTTTCATTATGTATATTTTATGAGTCAACCTTATCAGCAGTCCACAGATGGCTGGGTTTGGTTTTAATTATAAGATTATGCGATTATCGAGAATATTAGTCACTCTGGCTAATACACTACCAAAAACAATTTTACTAAAAATAATTAAAATCCTGTTAAAGTGTCTCTCAGGATAAATCAGACGAGCAATTGAAATGCTAAAGGTAATAAAATACTTTTTAATCTTCCTCAGCTTATTCGTTCTCATTAATTCCGGAGAATAAATGACGGTATTCATCTTCAAGTTTTAATTAATATCAATCCCTGCAAGTTCGTATTGACCTCATTTTTCTGACGAACACGGATTTAGGAAATGTAAAGGTCAATCTAAAATTGTTAATTATATTCCACGTTAATACTACTAAATTAAAATCATAAAGTACTTTAGTTAAACCTATCTTTTTTCAGCGGGGTGTATTATATACGTTTTCATATAATTTAACGTCCCCTTTCTGGCCTCAATAATATATAATGGGTAAAGCGTTTTATAGAGGCTATCAATTCTAAAGTATACTTACATGGAAGGAAGTCGGTTACTTATGGGTACGCTGAAAGACTATATTAACACATTTAGTTTATGCTGTTTGTCATATTTATGCTGAAAATGTATCGAAAAAATCCTCAAATCAATTTATTTCTAAAACTGTACATATGCAATATAAAATATGAAGTTAAAGGGCGAAAGTTTTGTACTTAGAGGGGAAATACGAGAAAAACTACTTTACCATTCTCGTTTAATTCTTAAACGGTGCTAATCGTCCCGCGGAGAGCACAGAGTGTGGGTAAAACCATTTTCATGCTTCTACGCCCTTTAGCACAGTTTATGCTATGGAGCCTACAAGGACGTTTTTGGCATTAAAGTGTTACTGAATTAAGCCACTTTTGCAACACGCTGCTTTATTACCCTCATTTACATGCTTTATACATAAACAAACGGACGATTACTAAGGATATGTGTGCAATACTTCACAGTAATTGGCAATATTATCCTAAAGCATGAGATTACTCACAAATTGGAGTAAATGTAGAATGTATCCATCCAGAGTGGTTGGAAAACTTCTGATGTTGAGAAGAAAGAAAGTGTCTCATTCAATTAATTACTACGTGTTTGTACGAAATAATTGGTCGTTAAATAGTAAGAATCGATAAAAAGGTATAAATTATTCGGAATAAAATAATTTGTTGTTGGTGACAATGGGACAACCTTGTATAAATACTAATTCTACGAGGAAAGGGCTGTTCTTTACAATGTAATTAGAGGGGACGTACACTTATTAGATCAGGGAAGACGTCACACTTAAATCCGATTGATTATTAAGGTCGAACAACTTTAAGCACCAATTAAATGTAGAAAAGTCGGCCCGAGGAACAATAACGATAGTGAACCAACTTAATGTTTAGGATACAAATGTAGTCTGCGAAGATAAAGGGCAAGTAGCACGAAATCAATTTGAAATTTCTCAAAATTACATGTAATTCTATTTTTATGAATTTCCTCTCCGGCATCGTGCAAAGTAATAAAGCATCCCTGAAAGTCCCATTTATTACTCGATGTTTTTAATTTTCTCTTTTAGATAACAACCAGTTATTTTCCTCACCGTGGCAAATAAAATAATGAAGACGTAAATATGAAACCTGTTCCGTAATACACAGTCCGGAATCTTATACGTGTAGTAAATTGTACGGTTTTTGTCTTATTTTATGTCAAATAACATTACGTGGAACAATATCTTCTAAATTAAATACGTATATGGTATAAACTATTATTAGCATCATAATTAATTATTTGCATAATAATATACTTACATATTGGATAATTATAAAATATTGTATGAAATAACCTAGGGGTTGCCAATAATTAGAAGAAATAATAAAGATGCGCGCAAGAAATCTTTTTATTCGATTTGAAGCTTTAGGTAGAAAGAAGCGCGCAAATTCTAAATTGAAAGTTATATAAAACGAATTTTGTTTGATTTGTCCTTAAAATTTATTAGAAAATCTTAACTTCATTGCCAAAATTGAAATAGTTTATACTTCCAGTAGATATTACAGAGAAGAATATAAATTATGCAAATGTAAACATTGCAACATCGTGCACTGGGCGCAAGATTTCCGTGTCGCGACGCAGGGAAAGGTTGCTCTCTACGGCTTACCTGAAGAAATTGTACGAAAATTTTCTCTTTTAAGTGAAGACGTTTTTATAAACTTATCAACACTCGAAGAGCACAGGAACCAACAGGTTGGCAAGCTGAATGCGAGTCGTTGACTGCTCCCGGAGCGGCTCCGGACGGGCTCCGGGCTCGCGCTTGCGCCTCCGCCACGCTCAACATGTGCTACAGACCTGGATCATTGGCTTAAAGATATATAAAAATCGTATAAGTTTTCGACTCACTGGTCGGTCTAGTACTTTTTCAAATGTAGATACAAAGACGTGCGTTTTGTTAGTATACTAATAATAAAATGAGCCATTCAAGAGAAACCCCCCCGTTAACGTAATAATCCCATTTTATTTTTATAGACCGGAACCCTTAGGAAAAACCTGAGTTACACTCTAGAGATCCCATCAATTAACCTCGCTTGATATTTTATTAGCTTTATTTGTAATGCAAGAACAGGGAGAATTTCATCAACTTCTTGTAGTATGTAATGTAGTGTTGAAAAAACAAGGTGTTGACAAAAAAATAATTAGGTATTCACACAAATTATAGGAAACGAGAAACTTGTGTGATCGCCAATGTTCAAAAAAATTACTACTATGTTTTATATATTTTTTCAAACCTTCACTTTTGGTTTCGAATTTTTAGAAGATTTGTGTTTTTATACAAGCTGCACAAAAATACCGGCACACAAGTAAATTATAGTCACTCTTGTAAGACCCTTTTTATTGCCACGAATAACAGTGCTTAAAGTGAATCAAATTTTACCAAACCATCACCAAAATCGTTGAAATAAGAAGCTCGTAATGTACATACAGACAGCATGCACGATGAGATCTGACTTGTTTTATTATGTAGGTATGTACAAAGGCAACTTTGTGGCTATTGCAAACTACTATTGTTGAAAGTCTACCTGAGGATTATTACTATCAAGCCATAACACCAGTGAGCATACTATATCTCCTAGATACACGTAGATACAACAGATAATTCCTCATATTGCTTGGTTCACATTTTTCGTTGTGCTTTTTCAGTTCCTCCATTACAAATTCTGCCCAACAGCTAAACATATGCAACCGGCAGCTTCTGAGGCAGGTAAACTGAATTTAAATCCACAAACAATTCCAAATCATGAATGCTCGAATCAGCCATTTCGCTACACGTGGCTTGGCCTTAGGGCCCTTGTTGCCACTAATTGTGATACGCACGGAAGAGAAAAACATAAAGTAAAAGCGGCTTTCAGTGAAAGTTATTCGCTGAATGCTGTATGATGCTTTGCTTACTAGGTAAAAACGTTATTTTGAAGATAATTACATTCACTTGTTTAACAACAAAGTTTTGATTTCATTAACTGTGGCTTTTCTAACGTGGTCATGCTCAAACCCTTGTCTAATTTTGGTGAAATAAGTAACTCTCCTTTTTCAACATTTTTAAATTAAGGAAGCTCCGGCTGAATGGATTGGAAAAAGTTGTAATAAAGCTTTGAACGAATTTCAACTAAACAACAATAGAATGCTAGCAAGTTGACCTAAGAAAATAAGTCTAACAAAATTCATTTGATCTGGAGAGCGCCGTGGGTCATTGAAATCACCCTCCGTATTTGTTTGGTTGGATTTGTTGTGAGCTTAACTTTTGCCTCAAAAATAAACCAGGCGGGTGAGTTCAAGAAGTTTATATCATCGAAATATGTAAAAGTGCCGTATGATATGTCTTAGAATAGAAAATGAGCTTTTGAGCATATTTCCAATCATTTTATAAGCAAATGCCATTTCACACTTCGCTTCACCTTGAGAGAAAATCGATAAAACGAACTTTCATTTTTATCCTTTTTTTCTCATTTCCACCCTTTTTTCCAAGTCCAAATTTACATAAATCATCTAAAAGATAGTAAAGGCCGATATGCTTAAATTCAATTTTTTCTTCAAATGACTTATTACTAATTGCAGTTGCCATTAAAAATCTGCCTAGGTTATTTTAAATGAACAACTTTCTATACCAATATTTAATGGTTTTAATGTAAGCAGTCTAGTCTCAGAGATAAAGTAAGATAAAAATATTCGATGTATGCTAAATTTAGACAAAAATCGATATGGGAGAGAGACATTAAAACAAATATAGGCAGACAAAGTTAGTATAGATTGTGTCAAGACCGATTAATTTGATTGCTGACAATAACACGTAAATTCAGAACCGACGAGCGCTGCGAATCCGGTGTACAACGATTTCCGGAAATACCACATTTTCCGGTTAACTGAATTTACAAAAGGAATTTCGCCTCTCCTAATTTTATCGGATACGTCCTAAGTATATAACTATATAATAAAAGGTTGCCGCATGTTATCAACAATGTTTTTTATTTGAAATAAATAGCGAGAACAATATAATTAGGAAAATTGTTATTTAAAGGATTAGTTTTTGTTTCATTGGAAATCACAAGTTAACCTAGTCGTTTAAATTTCAAGGGTTCCAGAAAACTATAAAGTATCGGTTCTCATATGACCCAATACACATCTTTGACTATATATATTATAGGTATCTGTAAATAGAAACAAATTGTTGTTACTATAGTAACAAGCAAAGTCTGTCAAAAAGTTGATAGATTTCGACTCACGTAGTCAGCAAGAAGGCAATGATAATAATTATTATATTCACATTTTTGCAATTTCGTCATTGAGAATATTAGAATATGTACTTGGACTTCATCAAACGCTAATAAGATTAATTTTGTGTTTCAGTTAAAAATGATTGCCGAAGTTTTAGTCAGTTACATGGCGTAATATGGTACATGTTGGCTAGGAATACTATAGAAGAAAAGATAATGGTTTATTGGATGGCCATACAAGGTATGTATATCGCACAAAAATACATCTAAAACGTACGTAAGTTTTACTAAGTTGACATATCAAAAAGTTAAGTTGTTTTGACAGCCTTTATTTCATAAGCCCCTAAATTTTCGCCTTATTTGAAGGTATGATCACAGAGTGAAATTTGGCTTCTTTGCAAGTGGCACAAATGATTGTACAAGTCGCGGAAGCGAATCTAGTGCCTTAAAATGGTTATATTAATGGTTTACTACAAGTATTTTCCACCCTAATGTTTACTGGCTAAAGAATTTTAAAAAATACCTATCCTCGTTTGAATGGATGTAAAAATCTAATTAATTAAATACCTTAAAGTCGTTCTTCGGGCCATACGAATGTCTTGAAAAGTATTCAAAAAAATTCCTGCGTTGTTTTTGTATTATTTGATAGGGTGTCACTAGATCTCGCAGTTACAGTGCTCAATTTTTGCATGATGTAGCATTTAATTATTTCCCCGCGGAGCATGACACCCTAGATAAAGGTTAAAAAAACCAACATACATATTAGACAAATTAAAAGATTTACGTTTTGAAAATAAATTTAACTATACAAGGTATTCTACAAACGTAATAAACATTCAAAAGTTTCTTTTTAATTGAATTTTTAATTTGAGGCGAAAGCTCGCCAATATTGGAATCAACCCAACTTTAGAAACGATTTGGACCTTTAGTTTCCTCATGAGAACTCAAACATCTCCCTTTAAAGGACAAGAATTTTATTTATGAGTGAAAATACGTTGAAATAATATTTTCACGAAGAATTACTCGTACATGCTACTATGTATATACAAACAAAATTTTACCACTTGTTATGTCCTGGATATTTGCACGTTTACACGCGAACAAGTAAATTGTCCGTAAAATCACCAGGATCAAATTTTTCCTCGCGCATAGTAAGGCAAACATTCCACATATCTCATAAATGTTGTAAGCTCACGGTAATCCTAAAACGACTCGACGACGTTCAAATTAAGAAGCAGTCCATGCATTCCAGACACCGTGAAACTCAATAACTTGAACTGTTTGCAGCGACCGGTATTTGAAAATCTCAAGGGTACTTATAAAAATTCTACCGAGAAAGTTACGTTCCCTCTCAGTTTTTTCAAGTAATTGTAACTTTTATTGTACCTTACTAATATATATCACCATATAATATCGATCGCCTTTTATTGGCGTCACTAATAATTACTCATATAATCTTTAAACAATTGAAAATCTACTTCATTTTTTGTCTCCCTGACTTTTGTTTACATTTTTTCTCAAATTAAGTAGAGTTATTGACTTCTTACAGAGGAGAAAAAAGAACGAAATTAATTTCCAATAATCGTATTAAGAGATTGCACAGTCCAGTGCTTTTGGAGACGAATTCTGCACGGAAACTCTGTCTGTCTTTCACATTAACACAACGTGGGATATCTATACCTTTTCCTCCTGCTAACGCTTGCCAAAACTAAAGCTTGCCCTCGTGGCGATTTTTATTTAAAATTGTAGAAGACAAAAGGAAACCCCTTTCAAACAAGTTCCACGGCGAACAAGGGAATTTTAAAAATAGCTCATTGTTAATATGATAATTTGATCTCGATGTGTGTTCAATTTTACCCTTGAATTATGTAAATGTTACGTAGACATGTTTGGTCTCGCCTGTCAAACATTGTGTAGACATACAACATGTAACATTTATACTTATAACACAATACCAAACGTATGGTAGACAATATTTAACATAAAAAGTAGGTACTTTAATTATTTGTAATTATTGATTTATCACCCTTTAGTAGAACTCTTCATTCTAATGTTTGAATTCGCTATTACAATATTTACTCCCACGTACTAAATGCACCTTTTGTTTTAGATAATTGAAAACCGGTTTGGAAAACGTTCTTTTCAAACATAAATGGGAAAGTTATTTATATCCTAACGGAAACTCATTTTTATTTCAACTCTGCCACAAATCTGAATGGGTTTTTGTAGTACTCGAACTAAATCGATAGGATAAGAAGCAACAGGCATGCGCTTATTTCTCGCCGAAGTAATTCCTATCTATCACATGTAATATACAAACGCACAATTATACATCTGCAATGCTGGTGAAGACAATAATAATATTATGTATATTATTAATATTAGCGACTCTAAAGTCTCCATGATTATTTCTTACATCGTCAACCATGTTCATAAAAATTTTGCATCCGTGTCACGAAAGTGAGAACATAAAACTTATTGTGTGCTTCTTTATTTATATACCAGACAATCGATTCCAAGTTTTCAAGAAAAAAATTCAAAGCATATGTCCTGTTTTCGGTGGAAAACCTTCACAACTCTTATAAAAGAACGTGAAAACGCTTGGCAAATGGGGGAAACGCTTTCTTCTTTCTTTTAAAAGCTGGACGCGATACTTGAAATTGCTTCCTGCAAGGCTTTCCTCTTTGTTCTCGAAATATCTATGTCGTCAAGAAGGTAGAGTTTCCGTTATATCCACACATACAACTGACACTTTATGCCCATTTTTATGCGCAGATATGTACTTCAAACCTTAATTGCAGAATAATTAACCAAAATCCCCTTTCATGCACTTTTAATTAAGTTTACTATTACTACTTCGGATCCTATTTCTAAAACAAAATGCTTTGATACTTTTATTTTCATTATATACGAGCTCAGAACGTATATACAATTAAGGGATAGTATATAATACGTTTCCTTAAGAATAAATAACGACTATTAAGTAAATACATAGACCAACTCAATAGTAGAAAATTGCCTCTTATTACCTTTTTATTTAGGAAGTCCGTTGTAAAAGGAACTTGCTTCAAATGTTATGTAACCTCTTTATTACCTCATAAACTCAACAAATAATGGAAATATACATTTTTACATTAGTTATGTAGGTATCGATTTATTGTCCTGGCTAGGTGTTTACCGTAGATAGTAATGTGTGCAAAACCAACTAAAATGTGTTTTAATAATGCACACCTTGCAATTACTTGCCTTCTATGCCCATAGGTAAATATTTGGATAATCAAGCTATAGAGTACGATCTATTCACATAGTAACATTCCCTTTTGCTCTGGGCTGATTTTTCATTTTCTTTCTCTTCTATTACATTGACCTCTTTTTCTACCTGAATGTTGTGGTCCTTTATTTGGCTGCACGCATTAGACGTATTCAGCGTCTCATTATTTTCTTCTATCGCATGATTGGTAGCCTCAAGAAGATGAGGGTGTCTCCTACGCTAGGAAAAATAATTTTATTATCCAGTTGTGTTCAATTGCTGAATTAAAATTTACCAAATTCGGTGCTTTAAAAAATATGAAAATGATTCATGCCATTTTATTCGCAATACTCTAGGACTACTATATATGTAATGATTGCATTGTAATTAGCGAACACAATCTAACTCAAACTTTGGTTAACTTAAATTACCACTATACATTTAAGCAAATTAATTTATAGGGTATGTAGTAGTCTAAACACAAAACTTGCAACTATGCCAAGACGCATATGTTAGTGCTGCGCCATTCCACAACATTGCGAAGCTCTCTCTAATGGGAACATAACTGCTTAAGCATTCATCAAGCCCCATCGAAAAACAAAAATAAACACAATTAACATGGACTATTATTGCAAATTTTCTATTAATGCAAATGTTCGTAAAATATAAACACATCTAAACCATAAAAATTAAATATGTCATCTTAGGTATATTGCTAGACAATACATAAACATATTTCCTGCGAAAAACATTCTTTGTGGGATATCTCATACATATTGATGGTATCAGGCGATGGATCTATTTTTATTCATCCTAGTTCGAGTGCACTTCAAGAATATAAACGCAAAATCTTTTTCGTTTACGTTTACATATTTATGAGCTTTTCCTCGAGAAGTGTGTCTTTTACTAAGTAGCTACAAACTAGAATGCTACAGCTTACACACTAATCATTCGTTCGTTTAGGGCACCAAACCGAACAACTACGTGCCTTTTATGTAACATTTTAACTTATGGTGATTTAATCTTGCTATTACAATTTCATGGAATATATAATTCTTTATAATAGAACTTATGAAAGTTCACTCTTTTCTATAAAAGATTTACCATGAAACTTTGCACACTTTTCATCGTGTGCTATTGGATTTATTTCCGTTGTTTGTACCAACTTCAAATAAAAGATTTAATTGCTTCGAATTCTGGAAATAACTCTAACGAGCACGTCTTCGTTCAGACACATGTGGCCTGTAATCTGCATATTTCAGCAAACCGTTATTGAAATTTATTTCTTTAAGACCGGTCATGGTAAGTGTAAAAGTCATACTTAATGATGACAGACAAATTAAGTATGTATACACGTAAAAGCTGCAAGATTTGCAGATAAAAAGAATACAACTTTGTAAATCTGATGAACGACGAACAAAGAGTGTGTAAAACAGGATTACAACATTGAAGACAGAATGCCACAAAAGCCATTAGTTCGTTAAACTCACAAAAAGATAATAATTACACAATTAACCCAAAAATGTAACTTTTTTACAAAGCAAATCAAGACAACAATTTATTAACATTAATATTGACTTGCATAATAAGATTAAGCCCAAAAATTGCTGAATTTACATGATTTAACAACTCTTCAGAGTTTTCTTGTGAGCAAAAAGCTAAATCAAAATTACAAACAGAAGCAAATTTAATAAAAGTACTTACCCACAAAGCTCGAGCTTTATTAGAAGCATACAATATCCAAAATACATATACAAACATTATTAGTGCCGAGCCGAATAAGGCGGCATATGACCATGTCCCTTTATTCAAAGCAACATAACATCCTATTAAAGTTAAAAATATTGCTATTCCTATGGCCGCATATCTGCCAGTTCGCCTTCGTTCTTCCTAAAAAATAATTTGTTCTAAAATAATTTAAATGATTATTACCTGCTCAATATGGAAATTCTTTTTAGATTATGAATGCATTTATTGGTACATTAACTTTATAAGCACAATATATTTTAGCTGTATCTTTATATGGCAATTTTAAAGTCTCAATTAATCGTTTTCTTCTGTAAATATTGTGAAATTAGTTAGTATTATTTAATTCTGCGAACAAACGTATTACATATTAATAAGACAAAATTCTCTAGTTTTTTCATGAATCTATTATATTTTGGACGACAACAAAAGAGTACATTCTATATTAACCGTTTTGCTTGAAAGGCAATTGCTTTTGAATTTGTCAGTATGCATATCAATCGAGTTTACACAATTTTTTAAAATTTATTTTCAAGAATATTTAAAGTAGCGCCATCAAATAATTTTGTAACGACTTTAGGGCGTAGACAATTAATTGATGCAAATATTGAGTGTTTAAACCTGTGTGCCCTCTTATGGTACTTACTCTCAAAGATACATTTTCCATAGGAGTAACTACAACGTTTGCTTGAAGTAACACCATATTCACATGTCAAACCTGCACTATTAGCACTAAAAATTAATTTATGCGTAAAATCAAAACAAGATGGAAGCCAAAAGGTGTACAATAATTTTATTAATACTGCGAAGTCAGTGCGACCACGTCAGATAACTTACTCAGTTTAAAATTTCATTTAGCTCTAATGCGCCAATTTCGTTGAAGAATGTTTTCCTTCGAGTATATAGCTTTAAAGATGGCGACCGCGCGGTTAATCAAAACTACCTATAATCTAAATATTTCCCACTCATAAAAGCCTATTTTTCATGTTCAGTATTTTAAAAAAAGTGAGTATATGTATATATAATGAACCTCTAAAAAGGGGGATAAAATATATTTTTAGCTTTATTGCCGAAACTTTAAACAGCGAATACCTGGTATATTTTCATAGAATTTGTGGCGACATTCTGTTTATTTATGTTAATTTATTGTAGTAGTAAACAGGCGCCTTTATCCGAAACACATTACCCATTCTGCTAAAATTAATTAAACTTATTTACCAATAAGTTTACGTTGTTTGAATGTACTAAATTATCTACTAAATGCTAATGACAGGAAATAAATGAATTACAATATTTATAAATTAACAAATATATTTCATAAAATTTGTTGTAGGTACATAGATATCACAACAGCACTTTCAACACTAATAGGAAATCTAACAAGAAATTTATTAACAAAATTAACACAGATAAACTATTTAGATAATATTAACAACGATTATATTAAATATGCAGATGTTTCTTAATACTAATAATACAAGTTTTCTAAATATGTACACTGGAAGCTGCCAGAAATACTATACACGTCATGTATTAAAAATATGAAAACACTTATTTTAATTGAAGAAATTATTTTGAAACATTTTCTATGTAAGTTTTAAATACTACATGTTTGAATAGACTGCGAATGTAAGTCCCAAAAGATTGTTGGTTACACATATTTTACTGAAATTTCATTAAGTGTCGAGTCCCAGCTTTGGGAATTTCAATTCACTGTAGAATTTAACTCCTTTTAAATATGAATAAGAAAAATAATATTTGCATTTACTTTATTTCCATTATACATATTTGTAAAATTAAGTACATGCCTATAAGCTGCAAGATATTTGCAAATAAAAAGTGTACAAATTAATAAATTAATGAAAACATTTTGTCATACAATTTGTAAAGTACTTTTATATACTTCTAGAAATAGGAGAAAATATTATATATATAATGCTTTTCTTTATCAATTAATTTTCCCTAGCTTAAGTGGAATACTTCCATTATAAAGAGTATAGCGTAGTAAGAAATTAAGTACAATAACAGTTTTGTGTTGTGGTTTTCTGAAAATACTAAGAGAAAAGAAGAAATATTATTAGACAAGAAAAGAAGCAACTTTACGTCTTCTTTAGTTTTGTACAATACTAGATTTGGAAGAAAAATACATTTTAACACCTTGAAATGTCCCTACTATGAATGAAAATAGACACTCCTCAAACCCATTATTGTACAAAAAAATATTTATTTGAGACATATCTGACGTAACTTACTTTGTGTATAACTATGTGTTATTAGAAAATTTCATGTAATCATTAAATTGTTACTGATTGTGAGCATTATGTAGCCTGATCACTAAAATTGTAGACATATCGATCAATGTAGAATGATTTAAACTTCTCCGGCTAGAAATTCCATCTGAATATTATTTAAAGGCACTCAAAGTTACCTTCACTGTTAATCTCCTGAGTTTTAAAATAGTGTCTTGTATTGAATTATTTAATTTATTTTAGTTCCAGTCATGTAACAAATTACTGTCTCTTACTCATTTTTTTTTAGTTTACTATTTCATAACATAGGTGTATTAAATGAGAACTTCTTACGACCCAAATATGATTGGTTAAAAACGGACATTGGTAGTGAGAAGGTACACTTTAGTTAACATACTTCTGTAATTAATGTTATAAATTCTCATTTAATTTGTAACATTTTGTACCTCACGTCAATACATACTTTGATTTACATACCTTCTGAACTGTTTGCTGCTAATTCTTGTTCACCCAAACTTTTTCTAGTAATTGATATTGCAATTGTGATACTTCAGTTTTTAGAGAATTAATATGGGACTGCAGATCCACAAGTGGCTCTAAACTCTTTCGTTTGTTACATAATTGCAACAGATGTGCAATATAGGCATCATCAAATTGCTTGGGAGAAGGTATATTTGCGGTAAGATCAGGTAAACTAGTATACTCTCTTTCTTGTGTAAACAACTGCATTTGCTCCTTATATATCTGGAAGTACCAAAAATAAGAAAGTGACCCAAATATCAATTCGCTATTCAAATAAAATATTTAATATAAAAATTACTTTATTTTGGTTCACTGTGGATTGAAGAGCACATTTCAAATCATTGCATAGTCGTTCTACGAATAATTTCTCTGATTTTAAATTGCTTAAATTTTGTTGCAGTGATGCCTGTTCTCCACTACATTTTATTAAATACTGTTGGTGGTTTACTTCAACCTCCTGTTTATCTTTAAGTAATTGTTCAACTTTTCTGTTCGCTGTTACCAATTCTTCATTTTTATTTTCAAGAGAACTTTTAGCAACCTAGAAAACAAAATAAAATGTCATCCCAATACTAACATTACACCTTATTTATATTTTTTCTGTTAAAAAATGGCAATATTAAATTCAGATACTCACAGCTAATTCTTCTGTAATAAACAATAGTTTATCTTCTGATTTTTTAATGATTGTATTTAAGTTTTCTACACTTCTTTGCATATACGATAATGCAATATTTTCACTACCTTTTTGTAACCATTCTTGCTTATATTCAACAGACCCACTTGATTGTACCTAAAAATGAATAGCACTTATATTAATATCCCCTTTTATCAATTTACTAACATGCGTTTCTCTGTATTTTTATTTATCTGAATTCAACTCACTCACCCGATTATCATTCCTTAAAAGTTGTACTTCATTGACATTATTTACATGTTTTAATTTTTCCATATTAAATTGGGAATTTAAACACTCATACATCGTTTTAATATATTCACAATTTTTTTCTGCTATAGTTCTTCTTTTCATGTGCTCCTTAATTTTTCTAAGTAAAGTGCGAGTAATTCTATTATATCTGAAAATAAATAAATAATTAATTAAGAAACAACATAAAATAGAAAAGCCCTACCTTTTTTGCTTTTCTTCCTGATCTAAAACCATAACTTTCACTTTTGTCTTTAAATGTTCATTAGCCTCTGACAATTTTTTATTTTTTTGTTCATACTCTTTACAATTCACAATAAGATTATTTTGCTGTGCAACAATATCAAATAACATTTCGGTTTTACTACTTAAAGTGTTGCATTTACTTTGCAACTTTTTTACTACATTACTTAATTTATTATTCCTTATTGCAGAAGGTAATTTACTTCTCAAATTCTCATAAGTTTTCCGTTTATCTTCATAAATATTTGATAACATTTCTCCAATTTTTGTAATTAGGCTGTTAACAGTTACAGTTCGAGCATTTTGATCTTTTTTATTATATTGGCAAGCAATTAGGTACACGTAATTCAATATATATATTCCAAGATCATGATGCAAATTATTTTGTTTATCTTTATTTAAAACTTGTACATTGCTGTCTTCATTATGTTCTATATCATCTATAACTGGATATAGAACTTTAAAGCAATCATCTTCTTCAAACAGAGTTTTAAAGATTGTCTCGACATCTATAATAAATTCATTACTTATTTCCAATTGAGCGTTTTTTACTATTAAATTAGATACAACACCAAGATTTGCCTTTTCCTTATTAACTGTAAATAAGTCCTCCTGCTCAACACTACTGTTATTGTAGCTTATCATATCTTTTAATTTTTCATTTTGAGATTTTAGGTTGTTATTTTCCTCCAAAACCTTTTCGTATTCTCTTTTAGTCTCAATGCATTGACGATTTACTTGTTCAATTTCACAAATTTGCCAATTTTGATTCATAAATAAATCTTGTTTATCTTTCTGCAAATTCTGAATTAATTTTTCATTCCTACGCAACTCACTAATTAATTTATTATACCCTTCCAAGAATTTGTTAAAATCTATCCTAATGTTTTCTATCGTCATTTCCGTTTCTGTCTTTTCAAATTTTGCAGAATTTAAGCATAGTTCTAATTTACTCTTTTCATTTTTTATAGATAATACTTCACTTCGTGACTCATTTAGATTTTCTGTAAGAACGTTAATTTTCATTTCATTCGAACTTCTTACATTACTTAACGTATCAATAATAATTTCCTTCTCATTTAACGATTTTTGCATCACAGTGTTTCTTAATAATAGATCAGAATTGTTCCTTCTTATGCAACTCCAATACTCTTTTTGTTGGTCAAATGTGTCTTTCAGTAAATGTAGTTCGTTCTTTAACTCCTCTACTTTTACTTCATAAAATTGTTTTTCCACGTCACAATTTGGAATCAGTGCAGGTTTTTCTATTTTCTTATTTCTACTTTCAAAAATTTCATTTCTCTCTGCTTGTAAAATCTCAACAAGTTTTAACAATTTTTGTGATTCTTTAAAGTTTTGTGAAACATTGTTGTTATATTTACTTTTGCAGTTTTCTAATTCCAATTGCAAACTTTCAATGTCTTGGCTTTTGGATATAGTTAATGACTTCAAAGAAGCAATTTCCTCCATATGCTTAGTTTTTTCATCGTGGCACTGATGAAGTTGCACCTTATACCAATCCTCAGAGCGTTTTATATATTGTAGGTCATTAATTACTATAGACAACTCATTTGAATTTTTCGTATTACTTTGAAATAAGTTCTGGATTTCTAAATGTTGTTCGGCAATTTTTTTCTTTAATTCACTGATACTATTAATTTTTTCACTGAACTCAATTTGTAAGGTATTGTGGTCAAATTGAAGTTTACTCTTTGCCGCTTTAATTTCCTCCACAGTAGTGTTCAGACGTAATGATTCATTTTTCCAATGTGTTATCTGTGAGTACAAGAGAGAATTTAGATTTTCCAACTCAGTTTTTAGGCCACCACTTTCGGAAGTATTCGATTTTTTAGTAGACATAGCTTTTATATAATCATTTGCCAAATCTAAATCCTTCTGAAGTTCAATATTTTTATCCATTAGCGCCTTAAATTTAAAATGACCTGTAAGCTCGTTACTATGTTCCAATGTAAAAATATCGTTTTTATATTTTTCATTGAGTTTTAATGCACTCTGTAACTCATAACTTAAGTTTTTTATTCGGTTTTCGTAGGTGAACATTAAATTGGAATTTGTAGTGCATTTGTTGTCCTTCTTTGCATTAGAATTAATTAAATGCTTCATGTTACTCAATTCCTCCTCATATAGAGTAAGGCCTGAAATGCTGGACAGATTGGATTCTGATTGACAATCTTCTGAGAAGATTGAAGCTTCATCACAAACATCCATTTTGAAATAATTGTTTGATTGATAATCTATACTAGACTAATCTATAATCTGTAATAAAAGAAAGGAGTATATTTAGTTTAAAATAGAACTAATTCTCTAAGGGGAAATTAGATTTCTAATAAATATCTTATTTGTATTATTCATAACAAAAATTCTTATTTTGTTTTCAAGCTATTATTGCGCAAACTTTTTGACAGTGTGTGAGACGGTCTACGATATTACGTCACAGTTTTATTGAAATTAAAAGAAATATTTCACAAAAGAGATTTTTTTTCTATGTTAATCTGAATACTAAGACATCTGGGCTAGAAATATAAAATAAACTTTAAACAGTCTACAACGATTTTAATAATAAAACTGAATCTTCTAGAATTCATGTCTGACTTAAGGTGCGATTTCCAATAAGTGCTTTGACGCTGCATCTTGACGCATAGTATGTGATTGGAATTGAGACGCAAACCATTCGACCGTGGATTGGTAAAATAGGTGCGGTTACCATGGCAAAAAGACACTGCATCTGGATGTAATGTCAAAACATGTATTGAAAATTACACCTTTAGACAAAACTATAACTTATGTAAAACAAGAGGTGTTTATCGCACTGCTTACATGACAGTTGTTTTCCACCTAAACTTACAATCATTTAATGTTGAGACATAATTATTTAACAAGCATTACATTTTAGTCTTAATGCACTTGCAGTAAACTTTTTCTCATTATGATTATAGATAATTACAGTACCTGTTAAATGTCAAAAAGATTAATTAGTTCATTGGCACTAATATTGGAAGAATTTTCAAATAAATGTAATAATGAATTTACATTTTATTTTCTCTGTAATAGAATTTTTATTTTAGAATTGACATTTCTTGTATCAATATTTTGACATTTACATTCTAGGGATTTTAGTGTCTTTTAGTTGTAAATGTTGCCGTTGGTTGTTAGGGAGCCAGCCCGTTCATTGAAAATAGAATTTTCAAAATTTAAATTTTATTTATATGACCTATTTTCTATATTTAACTAAGTAGTTCGAAAATATCAAACCTTTTTTTTTTGATATAATAGTAAATAATAAACGACGGTGAAACTGGCAATGGTTTTGCTAGCAACGGTTTGTGTCTTAGCTAATAAAGGTGGGTGCGGGGCGGTATAATTAATTTTGCATTTTCTTTGCAATTAAGAAGTATTCCGCCATGAATTCATCGTAAATGTTTTTCTCACAACCCCTCCGAAGATTTTCATCCCCTAGACGACCCATCAACACTGCACAAATATGAATTTTTAAAGAAAAAGTTAGTATTACGCGAAGTATATAATATGCTACAGCACTAAAAATACAGGTTATCAGAAACATATCAGTTTTTCAAAAACTAGCGGCGACGCAAAGTTCCACTACACGGCATCTTGTAGGGAAGAGTTCATTCAAGAAATATCAATTTTCAATATTGAGTGACAATTTCGTTTTAGGGTAGTTACTACCCTCAAAATTAAAAAAATGTGCGTAAAGTTGACATAAGTTATAAGAAAAAAATTATTTTTTCAAAAAGTAGGGCCGTTGCTGGCGTTTTCTAAACTGCATGTGATGAGGGAGGGTTCGTTCTATAGGTAACCACTTTCAAAACTGAGTGACAATTCGTTTTTAGGGTAGTTGCTACCCCCAAACATATGAAATGTGCGTAAAGTTGACGTAAGTTATTAGAAAAAAATTATTTCTTCAAAAAGTAGGGCCGTTGCTGGCGTTTTCTAAACTGCATGTGATGGGGGAGGGTTCGTTCTATAGGTAACCACTTTCAAAACTGAGTGACAATTCGTTTTTAGGGTAGTTGCTACCCCCAAACATATGAAATGTGCGTAAAGTTGACGTAAGTTATTAGAAAAAAAGTTTTTTTAAAAAGTAGAGATGTTGTTGAAAAGAAATTACATTTAAATTAAAAACAAAAAAGCATTTTTGAAAAATGATAATTCTTTTAAACTATAAAAACTAAAATTCTGATATACGAGATTTAAATTGGTGACAAAGGTCACAAACCCCGTTGGTAAAAGTTTGCATTACACAATCTTTGTGGAATGTTCTTTTGCAGGATGGGCAGTGCATATCTCCAATTTGAGAATTTGCACCACAAATCCTACAGACTTCTAACATATTGGCCGAATTGTCTAATAATATTTTCTTCAGATAATTTCGGTAGTCATCTATAATCACGTGGTCGTCAGGACTTTCATTATTAATGATTTTATAAAAAAAAATAGATAACAAAAACACCGCAATTCCAAGAATCAGTTTGTTTAATATGTTTATTAACTTTCCATTTCCAATTTTTACTGTCTACTTTGTTAGCTAATAAAAAAGAGATGAATTTTTGAAAATACCTTTCTGTTTTCTCGTTTTCACTTCCCATCGGATCTAAATAAGAAAATATTTTATTCTCCATGTCGGCCATACCAAGGCACCAGTGATTGCCTGTGGTATTCATGGGAAATGCAAGTATATTTTTGTTGATTTGTACAGTCGGTATATTTCTATTTTCCCCAAAAATTGATCTGCTGGTGTAGCAGTCTAAAACTAGAGCCCTATTGCGATTGAATATATTCAATATAACATCTATTACAAAGTTATCTAACCACTGGCCTGCATCTAATGTCAGGAAACTCTCGACATACAAGATCGGGAACATGCAACCGATGTTTGGAAAGTTTCCGACAACGTACGCCTGGTTAGATACTTTATAATATCTTATATCATCGACCAAACCATTTGCTAAAAATGAAGGTTGAAACGATGGCACAATGGTCGTTTTATCTTCACAATATTTGCATGTGAATGGGCCACCATAAGATTTCAAGAATTGATCGTTATCACATATCTGGTGAACCCAACCTTGGCATTTATCGCACTGAACCCACTCTGCAGTGCAGTCTAGACTGCGGTCTTTGCAGTACATACAAAAACTATTGTCAAGCGATTTTGGAGACTCTGCAGCCAAATACTTTTTTAACGTTTTTTGGGCGAAATTAGACGGAACTATTTTGGTCCGTTTTGCCCATTTTTCTGTGCTTAAGAGAGCTCGTTCGCTTCTTTGAGCGCAACGTTTTCTTTTTATTTTAAGCACATATTCTTTTTTACACGATAAAATATATTTCCTAATTTTTCTAATGACACGGCTACATTTTTGGTGCTTCCTACCTGATAAAATGTTGTGCTTAACATAAGCAAACCAACTTTCAACGACGGCGTTACTTAATCTGCCTTCGGTGTTCATTAATCCTGACCACAATGGTAAGTACGAAATATATTTTTTCATGGCGAGGTCGAAAAAAGTAGGATTATAAAACGGATTTGTGACCACATTGTCAGAGTTTCCAATGCGGGGTTTGATGATTTCAAGGAAGCGGGTGGAAAAATATACATAAAAAGGACTTTTCTTGTAAAGAGGTTCGTTGCCTTTAACACCATCTGATAATAATACATTTGGAAAGGCAAAGTCTAAATCGTCAATGGCACCACAGCACAATTTTATAATATTTTTCAACATATTTTTTAATATGTCATCATTCAGTTTGTAGTGCAACAAAAAGGAGAAATTGTCAAACCATTCAGTAATTTGCTCTATGTTGTTAAAATTAAAAACAGTAGCCAGTAGTTCCTTCATTTGCTTTCTTTGTATCTGTTCCTTAAAATGTGCATCGATATCTTTGGTCATGATTTTGAAAAAATGACTACAACAAATATGAATTTTTACTAAATTATCGGAAAATATGACATTATTAAACAAATGATCAAAACATCGCTGTAAATATGTTTCCAAATCGATGCCGTTCCAAAAGTATGTGACCGCGTTTATCAATGCCCTACTGAAATCTACAACTATTGTTGAAAATATGGGCCACTTAATATTATGTTTTAACACGTACATTTTAAAATTAGCAAGCCATAAACCAATTGATGCTGCGTCGTGTTTACAGGAAATTAATTCCAAAAGTGAAAGAGTGCGATTTTCGGGTAATTGTACGACAATTGCGTAGTAGAAAATTCTCTTTTTAATGTGACTTGGTTTTCTGATAATACTTCCTGTAGCATCTAAATGGACAATAGGGTTTTTTAAATTACAACAGATATCAAGCTGCTCTTTGCTATACAAATACACGTGAAAAGGTTCGGCAACTTCTTGAATATAGTCACCATTTTCCCGCTGCATGAGCACAAGGTCTATAATGTCATCTTTACTTCTATCATTTTTTGACAATATTTCAGACCGAATTTTTCGGTAAACAGAATCAGATTTTATTCTACCCAAATTACCTCGTGTTATTAAGGACTTCTTTTCTGTTCTGACATCATCTAAGCGCTTTTCTGATGGTTTCATTGTTATTAGTTCTTTCTTTAATATGTCTCTTTCAATGCCTTTAACATATCTTGTTAAAGGCTCTATGTGGTTGTAGTTTAAGGAAGTGCTATAAACTTCGACCAAGTGAGGGTTTGCCGTTGTGCTTACGTTTCTTAAAAACAACATTAGCTGTTTGCAATTATGTGCACAATAAGAATATATTACATACGAATCAGTGCGTTTTTGATAACGGTGGCTTCGGAAATTTATAACGCAAGTGTTGTTAACAGAAACAATTTTCTTTCTTAAAACATAAGAATAATAGCCCGTTTGCATCTGACCATTACTGCATATTAGGGAAAATTCATCCGGAGTAAGGATAAAATTACCTTCGTGAAAAGTGCAGGCTTTATAGCTTGGAACTTTCCAATTTGGGTCTATGACGTTTTTAGAATTGGAAGGTACTGTTTTATCTCCAATAGAGACATTAATGTTTGCTGCTGTACCTTCTAATAGATCTAAATCTTCAGAAACTCCACTTTTACACGTCATTTCTAAAGAAGGCTCACTTTTTATTTCCGAATGTGAAAAACTTTCAAACATCACATTTTCCACCGACTCACAGTGCGATTCTTTTATAGGGGTAGAAGTCGACATAACGTTAGGCATTTCTACATGAAGACCTTCTATAATGTCCTCGATATGGCGTTGTAGATGTCTGTATATATGGTACCTTTTTAATTTTGATATTGAGTTAAAACAAAAAGCTGCCGCTTTTTCAATAACTTCTTCTGCCATTTTAACATTATAAAGGACGCTATAGTGTACATTGCACTCTTTGAGAAACAATATAAGTTTTTTGGTTAAATCATTATTTTTTGTCCGCATCTTTTCTTTTTAAGAAGAGAAGATCTGATATGCTTAACTTACTGTAACGTAATTTATATGCTAAGGGGTATAATATCTGTACAAAAATGGAAAGCAAAAACTAAAAGGAGTAATTCTATAATATGACCTAAACTGTCTAATGTAATATCTGAACTATCTAATCTAATCTAAACTAATAACGTAATTTATAAGGCTAATACGCATAAAAACAACGCAGAAAATATGAGCTGTTACTCTTAGCGATAAAAATATCACAATTTAATACTTATGACAATTCGCCAAGTCCGCACGCTATCTTTTATAAGATTACAAGCGCGACATCGGCTCTATCATTACCACACATTTGTCGATTAGTACGCTTCAGGCAACCTAGGGTGATCAAGTATATATTAAGCTGATACGTCCTCTGTAAAACGTTTTCCCTATGAGCACCCTAAAAACGAATTGTCACTCAGTTTTAAAAGTGGTTACCTATAGAACGAACCCTCCCCCATCACATGCAGTTTAGAAAACGCCAGCAACGGCCCTACTTTTTGAAGAAATAATTTTTTTCTAATAACTTACGTCAACTTTACGCACATTTCATGAGTTTGGGGGTAGCAACTATCCTAAAAACGAATTGTCACTCAGTTTTAAAAGTGGTTACCTATAGAACGAACCCTCCCCCATCACATGCAGTTTAGAAAACGCCAGCAACGGCCCTACTTTTTGAAGAAATAATTTTTTTCTAATAA
>JAWQRP010000623.1:0-25492 GCA_033557875.1 Quadriops clusia
GACGTGAGATCTTGTCTAGCCTAAGCCAATAACAGTTCTGGTTTTACATAAAAATGCACTGGTATATATATTAAAAGTGCAAGGTGTCAAGTTACATCTTTCTTAGGATCTAACAGATAACATGTCGGGTTTAGGAGATAACCACTCGTTTTACATGTGTTTTACTACGGTGAACTAAAAGATAAGAGTTCGTGAACGAAAGATACGAACTCGTGTCTTAAAATGAAAAGAAATATAAAAATAGCATGCAGTATATAATATGTAATAGTAATATACATATATGTAATATATGTTATAAATGTAATATTAATATACATATATGTCATATATGTTACTCGTGTAGAAGAATATGGTCAAATAAAAATGTCAAAATAAAATTGCAAGTTCATCTTTTTATTGCTACTTAATAAAAGTTTATAAAATGTAGTATTTGTACAACCAACCTTACCGCCTCAATCATTGTGCACCATCCGTAAAAGCTTGAGTAATCTAGTACTAATAATCTTAAATATAATTCAAATTTGGCGCCTTCACGCACTCGATAACGATGAAACCTGCACGCGCAGGCGTAGAGAGCATCCTTGCTGTCAGGGCGAATAGGTTAGCAGTAAACGATAAAGTAGAGAGCGTCCATTCCAATCCGTATCTGCGATCGCGTCTTCGCGCTGAGGAAGGCAATATAGGAAACTAGTTTACCTCACCACCGAAACCTACTGTATTTTCTGGAGAAAAGATGAAAACCTACAGTCGAAAAAAGCCCGGCGAAACGCAGGAAGTTATCATAGACCTCAATGAGCTGTGCCGTCTGTGTATGGCCAAGGAAGATGAACTCATACCCATTTTTAACAACGAAGACCCTGTCCCGCTCACGCTTAGAATTATGGCTTGTGTCGCTTTGGAGGTAACAACAACTAACTATGTTTACACCTATTATACCAATCTCTACATTATTGTCACCTATGATAGATTACTATTTATCTCAATCATGTTTCAGACAGGAACCTAATGTACCAAATTCCTGCAAACTGTAATCTTACATGTTTTAATCGACCTCTACCTCTTAATCCTTTCTTATGTACATAAAGTGCAGGTTTTTCTTACTAATGAAAATTAAAAACCTCTACACTTATGTCAAACCTTAAAGTTAAGGTGCCTAATTTATCCTTGATCTACGGGAACTAGATGGAAAAAAATGCATGTTCCTTATACAGTGTCCCACAGATATAGTAAAAAGGGCTAGACATGAAAAGATTTGATGATATCAATTTCACAATGAATTTAATTGTCAACAAGTCCTAAACTTACTATTACTTTTACTTAAAATGCAATTCTTGTAATATAAAAGAATGTCCAACACTTTTGAACAAAGCATCTTTTAAGCGTAACATTTCTGATGTAACTTAAGCGACTTGTAATAATTCCTCCGAATGGGAACGAAAGCTTGCCGTTGCATAAAGTATTAAATGAAACTGTATAACAACTAAGTTCCCTTTGTAGGAGCTAAATACTTTTGCCCTTTATTTGCAAAAATTCTGTGTCAAAAGTGGTGTTCGTTAAATTATACTACAAGAAATACTATACTTTTTTCGATTCTATTGTGATGGTACAAAATTTTTTTATAATGAAATTGAGAAAATAAATCTCGTTTTTTGAATGTCAGTTCCTCTTTTATACAGACAGGATATCATAGAAAAACCTCTCTGAAGTGAAACCATACATTGAGTTTCTGCTACTTGTACATTTCAAGCAAAATGTTTCCATTTACAAATTTTTACAAACACAAGAAAGTTCTAAAATTACTATGCTAAATCTCAATCAAAGCAAACAAGTGTATCTTATAGCATGAACATCAACATGAAATATTTACCCATCTATGTTAATATTTTTTATTGTTTTCATCTAGGTCTTTGAAGGTGACGGACTTCCTAACAAAATCTGCCACCCTTGCAGATACCAGTTGGACAAATCGTACACCTTCCGGAAGAAATGCGAGAACTCTGACTTGAAGCTCCGCCAACATTTAAAGGACATCCAAGAGAAATTAGGGGGCCAAGACGTCAGCCAATTGACAACCGAGGACTTGGAAGATTCTGCAGCCGTTTCTGGGAACAACACCGAAGAAGTACAACCCGAAGACATGGACATTACCGAACCAAGCACAGAGCAGGATCTCGTAGGAGTCACTCAAGTGGCCTACATCCAGCCCGATCCGGAACCAGAAGATGATCCCGAAAACATTACTCTTCCCCCAGAGATTGAAGAAGGAAGCAAGGAAGCCTGTACTCTCACCCAAGTAACTTTGAAGAAAGAACTTCCCACTATTGACACAGAAGCATTAGAACAAGTACAGGTATGTAAATCTTCAAATAAAAGTACACTTTATTATTTATATACTTAATGCATTCAATATCTTTTTAGGAAGAAACAGAAGGAACTTCAGACACAGTCTTCATAATGCAAAACGACGAATCTGAAGAAGGCACCATCATAAATCAAACCCTAGAAGACCAAGACCTAGAAGCCATCGCCGAAGCGGTGAAAACTACACTCTCGCAACATCCGAACCTTAACATCCAAGGAGCCCTACAATTAAAGGTAGATCAACAACCAGGAAAGCCGACTCAAGTCCAGGTGACTACTGCGGATGGATCCGTCATTGTCATGGAGCTTATGACTGAAGATGAACCAGATGCTGGTGATCTAGCAGACATTCAAACCATCAACGAGGTAAATGATGAAGGCGAACTGAAAATCTTTCAGTGTCCTGACTGCCCGAAAGCATTTGCACGACGGATTCAGCTGAGAAGACATGCCTCAGTGCATATGCAGCAACGGGGCTTCAGTTGCGGCATTTGTGAAAAATGGTTCCCGACTCGCTCTGCAATGATCCGTCATGAAAGGATCCATACCGGTGAAAGGCCGTTCCAGTGCGAAGTTTGCCAGAAAAGCTTTGCCCAAAAGGAGATCTTATATCGGCACCTGTTAACCCATACAGGCCGCAAACCCTATATGTGCACTCATTGCAACAAAGGGTTCACACAAAAAGAACCTTTGAGGATCCATCTCCGCACTCATTTGAATCCGAATCCTTCGGATATACAACTGCACTACTGCACATTATGCCCTAAGGTTTTCTGTCATGCATCAGGCTTAAGTCGCCATTTAGTAACACACACTGGAAAAACTTTCAAATGCAGAGATTGCGATAAGTCATTCTCTGATAAATCTTCTTTGAAGAGACATCACCGACAGGCTATGCATCAACCTTAATTAAATTATTTTCTTACGATATAATATATTACAATATAAAAAGAATTAAGACTAAAATTGAAGAAGTCAAAAGTTTACTAAGAATTGTTTTATAAATTCTGTAAGAATATTTAGTTCTACTTGTTTACTTACTTTAAACAATTTTTAGGCATAACAGGAATAGTGCTTTATTACTCTAGTAATATGAATATGTCAAAATGAAAATTGTTTAAGTCTTTTTTTTTATTGCTTATCTGATTTTTTAATATGTATATTGGATTTTGTGAAAATATTTAGTTGTATATAAGTTTTAAATTTCAATAAACCACAAAACACACCTTGTGTATTTTTTGTAGTGGAATCATAAGTGCTGTTTCTTCAGTCAGTTCCAAGCAACCTTGAACAGTTAGCAGTCAATGGGGTTTAAAGAAATTTTGCTGCCTTGAATGTTATTGGTTACTATCTACCGGCAACATGTTCCGGACAGCTGAAGAAACAAAGCTATAATATGCTTACACAAAAATGTTTTGAAAATATATTCTAAAGCAACATTATAAATACTTTTTTTTAGTAGGACTTATATAGTTAATTACAGTATAAATTCTAATACACGTATAAAATCTAAATTTGCCTTATAAATCATTTAAATCAACGGCATCTACCTGTGGTGTCAACTTTGCCAGTTCTTCCATTTGTACTAATTTTTTCTCGTCACCTACGTCCTTTCTTGGTATTTCAAGCTTAGACCAAACGCCAGGTTCAGCTTTTTTTAATTTGACCTCCACTTTAGTTCCAAACATAGTAACTTGACTTGCTTCGACATTAACTATTCCCCGTAATTCAAAATCTAGGGTAAAATTCCCATTGGACGTGTTAGGAAATATTAAATTTATGTACAACCTTATAGGATTTAGTTGTACAACACTTTTTGTAGGGCAATATTCTTTAGCATAGATTGATACAACTACGAAACCACCAGTTTGATGATAGTCCCATCTGCATTGGATTTGTTTGTTTTCATCCTGTAATAATAGTGATGTATAAAAACAGTTCTCATTAAGTCACAAAAAACAGTTTTAAACTCACGTCTTTAAGCCACACATGTGATCCCCTCTCACATCCAATTTGATTTAAAAACGATTGAAAGTCTGATGTTCTTTTCTGGCAACAAGACCAAAATTTCAGTCCTTCGTGAAATATTGGAACTCCTGGATGGTACAAACAAATAGTTGAGTTCGTTTCTGGGCCTTGATAAGTCACTTTGCATCCTCCGTTTTTACAAGCTGTTCCTACGTCAACTTGTGTAGAAATTTTGTTCAACTTGTGCACTACGACTTCAGAAGGCTTAGTTGTATCATTCTGCTGTTGTTTTAGAGAAGGTGCTAATTCGGGTGACAAAGTGACCTATAATTCAATAATTAGGAATGAGTTTTATTTTTAATGTTAGTAACACTAGTTGTTCTCTTACCATTGGTGTGTCATAAGGTGGTCGCTGTAATGATGATGGGACGATTGGTTTAACTTCAATTACTTCCAAATCAGGGATATCACCAGCAGGTTGTTTTTCAGGCTCTGGAGGTTTTGCATTTGAGTGTTTGGAGACAGTGCAGCCTTTAATATTTAAAAACTCGGTGAAGTCCGTGCATTTTTTATTGCAGCATGACCAGCCTTTGTAGGCATCATGAAACACTGGTTGACCAGGATGATGCTGACAAGATTCTGAATATAAATTAATTAATACAAAAATTAATTTATATATTGCTTAACTAACAAATTTATTTTAAATCTTGACAAATGCACAGTGATTCGGTTCAGTAGGGGAGTAATGTTTTTGTTATAGATTTGTACTTTAAAAAATAATTCATAATTGCTCTAATGATGAAGTATATTTTATAGTAAAATCTAATTAATTGTTACAGCTGCATGTTACTTTAAAACAAAGTAATAAAATAGTTATAGTTAAATAAAAAATCTCTACACAATTACTTTTTAATTTACTTTAAAGTATCGTAATCCGCTCGTTAATGTCGCAGTGACGAAATCGTGGGCGCTACTGTCAATAATACTTTAAATTACATGCACTATTTTAGTAACTTTGAGTATAACACAGTCTATAACTATAGTAATTAAAAATACTCCCAAGTTAAATTCACAACTGTAAATGTGCAATTTGGGAGTACGCATGCGAAGAGATGAATGTGTTCATCAATAGTCAATTAACCAACTAAATAATGAAATTTGTTACTATGTGTAAACTATTTAATAATTAAGGTATGAGAAATAACAACCAAATGTTAATATTTATTTTTAATATATTAATACGTAATATGCTCGTGTATGTAGCCGAAACTAGCACAGGCATATCTCGTTTAGTATGGTTTTAATTCGCTATAGTGTGGTTTCTGTTTTGGTCCAAAACCCCCCATTAGTATGGCTCTGCTTCACTATAGTGCGGAGGGTGTAATACCGGGACTTCGTCACTTCTCCCATTTATTAATTTATTGTACGACTTGATGCAGAAAAATATCGACACTATCTATGGCAACCGCACGTATAGCGTCGATATTTTTCTGCATCAAGCTGTACAATGCACGTACCGAATTCTAGATTAGTGTTAAATTATAATGAGTGGAAAAAAGGAACTTAATTGGTATCTTTAAAGGACGAACTTCACGTTATCCTCAAAAATGAAAACACTGCAAATTACTAGGTATAAGTCCATTACTGAGTCACTTATAAGACAAATTTTCAAAGACGTAGAGAGGATTAGTAAGAAACACCATTGTAACAAATATTAGCAAACTTTGGCAAAAAGTAGAAGTGCACTTAAATATAGTAGATATGGAACAAGTTTTAGGATACATAATAGAGAAGGGTATTCCTTTAAGTTAAGAGCTAATTAAAACTAAAGCAAGCATTTCTTTGACACTCTTCTAGACGGCAAAGAAGAAAATACGAACACATTCACTGCTAGTTGTGGTTGGTTTGATATAGGTTTAAAAAGGAAAACGGATTCCACAGTGTACGGACATTTTATTGTATAACTAAAAATACATAATCTAAACGAGTCCTTTCGCAATTTCTAATTGAAAATATTGTCATTAAACTTTCTTTATGCACTACATTTCATGGTGCATTTCGAATTATGGTATATTCCATATAATGTATTCCCCGATCAGTGCGGCGTTTTGGCGGGACACTTTACCCGCACTAATCGGGTAGTGCCTGTAGTGCAATATATTAAAAATAAATAGCAAGATTTTCTTCTTATTTCTCACACCTGATTCATTCCATCTTGCTGGGAGAAAAACAAGTATTTAATAATCAACTTCATCTTCTTCATTTTCAAATTAAATTACTACTTTATAGAACACTTTTAGCGACTATTAAGACAAATCCATTTCAACTTTTTCATAATCTAATATTAATGTTAAAAATGGTATAAATAATAAAGTGCATACAATATTATATCTTTAATCAGAAATCTTCTCAATAAAATTTACTGTGTAGTAATTTTGTTATTAGTATACATATATCAATATATGCACATATCATCAGCACACAAAATAACAAAGCAGGTCGAAAGAGAGAGGACGCAGATAAAATGCGATATGTAGTTGTTGTTCTCTTTTCTGTGCATTAAGATAAAGTTCCAATAAATTACTTGTTACTACTATTTTACGTATCTGCAACGTGTCTATTACGGTGGTGGTATTTATAACATTTCTATTCATTTCCCATTATAGGTTTAGATCAGTGATAAAGTAGTTGCTAATTCGTAACCGTGGTTACTAAAAATGTCTTTTAAAGTATAGTCGTGATTGCGTGACAGTGGCTATTTGTGCTGGTTATTAGGGGACATGTGAAATGAGTGGACTGGCAATTAATCAATTTCAATGTACCTCAGTTACATACAACAAATTCTAAATTATTTCACTTATCACATTACAGAACAAACTCACTAATGAATTTTCAAACAATGTAGCTACATCATTTTATAACGGCAACAGAGGTTGTGCACTCGCAGAGTGATTCCAATTGATTTGGTTGAATATTTGTTATTTCTTGTTGTTATCTTTAAATAAATAAATATAAACCACAACAGGTGTCGGTACGTTTAAGTGGCAACAATTTCCCATAAAAGTGCTAAGTAATAAATACCGAAACCAAGATAAAGTAACGGAGCCTAACCCAACTTACCATCAGTATTACGATTAGGATCGAATTTCTTTCCACATCCTCTGTTATAACATTGTATAAAGCTTGATTCATCGGTCATTGTGGAACTTTCTTGCGTAAAATGTAAAAAAAATATATATTGGGACCAATGGGTAGGATCTAGGAAAATGTGCTTGCATGAAGTGTCAAAAAATTCAAAACAGAATTCCTTAGTAAAGTTGCGAACCAATCGTTGAGAATGGAATACTGCATTTGCCCTATGAACGTAAGCTTTTATAGTTGAAATTTACCTCCGTTTTGCCTTTATTTTCCTACAATAAAATAGCTACAACAATTATATAATTACATATGTGACGCATTTCAAAATTTATTTGTCCCTTATTTTTAAATCCAAGTTGATAAAGTACAATCCTAAATTATCCACTTGATTATCCACAAAGCTTTATTGATGCTCCATGACGTATTTCAAATAATTGTGACAAATAGTTATCAAATTTTATGAATCTCAAGACTTTAATTACTGTTTAACTTCCGAATGGTATACCCAAATTAGAGTATTTCCTAAAATAATTGTGCGCAATACTATAAAAACTGATTGACGGTCACAAAACTGATCATAAATGTACAACATAAAATATATAAGAAATAATTCAATCTTAACCTTAAAATTTTGCTTTATAACTGACGGTTTGTTTACAATACTCTCCTTAAAATAAAAGCGTAATATTTTAGCATTCGGCAATAATGGATAGTTTTATGGACACACTACCTGTAGCAGGTAATTAGCGTTAATTCAAAAGAAACTAAAACCAGATCTTTGTTTTACCAGTAACTTACAAAAGTTGATATGATTAAAGAATATCGCACTCTGAGTGCAATACTGTATACGTATGTCAGTGATCATATCATTGAAAGATTTCAGTCTTACTACAGCATTGCACTCAGGGTGCGATATGTAAACACTTTCATTATCTTGTTACTTCTATTATCTTATCAAAGTCATACAAAATTTAGTGTAATTATGACAACTTCGGCAATGGATGAAAAATTAAAAACCGATTTATAAATGAAGGAGCAAGCGTAAAAGCAAATTTCCCATAAATGAAAGGGAGTAAGAACTTCGCTAGTGTTAATGGGGAGGACAGCTATGACTCGGTTTCAAAAAAATTATTTAATAACCTAAAAATGATCAATGTCTTCCAAAAGTTATCGCTTGCAAAGAAAAGGGGACATAAGAAACTCATAAAACGTGATGGAAAATCTGGTATAATCATACATAATAAATAGGCCAAACCATTGTTTACAAATATTTCATAATTATAATCTTTTAATACATACATATAGATTTTTATTTTGCTTTTTAGATTCAAAAGTGGATGTTAAAACTCTCCATTCTTTCGATGAAGAAATGGGCAATACAAAGGACTGGGTCGGTGTACATATGGAAGAACTATACAATGGCCACAGTCCTTGGGAATTTGATATTACAGAAGTTCAACCCTCAAAGCATCACGCTGTCCTATATGATGGAGCTCCTACTTTACAATCACCTCCCAAACCTCGCAAAAGCATTCAGTTACGTCACTGGGATAATGATTTTGTTCGATTGCCTTACTCTCCAAAAAATTTATTCCCTCTGAAAAAACCTAACGGCGAAGAAGTTTTAACGGAACGGTGGACTCTCATCAAGGAAGTTTTGACAAAGAAACCCATTACATCAAGTGAGGAATTAGAGGAGGCTATTCACTCTTATAACACAAGATTGCCAAAATTTTCCGCTCTTCATTTTTACTTCAGTGAGATCTTGGAGGATTATGAAGCAGAGGCGTTTTTTAAGACACTCTTACCAGGAATCATACAGTTGGCTTTGCAAATGCCTACATTAATTAGCGCCAGCATACCACTTTTGAAAAAGGAGAACAATCGGTCCATCACTATGAGTCAAATGCAGGTTGGTTGTCTTTTAGCAAATGCGTTCTTGTGCACATTTCCATGGAGGCGTGACATGAATTCATATCCAGGAGTTAATTTTGTAAGGTATAAATACATAATTTTTTTCTTTTTACTTATTTATTTAACATAAAATTTATTGTTAATTACATTTGTTAGCTGTTTTTGTAGTTTCGTTTATTTTGAAAATTTATTTCCAGACTCTTTTCCTCGCATTTACCAAATGATGACAAGTTGAACCCAGTGTCAGAGAAACTAAAATGCATTTGCCATTATTTCAGAAAAATTATACAAAAACGTATGTATATTATATGTTATGAATACTCTATTGTATTGTTATACATATAGAGAAATAAGTCATTATGTTCTTTTTCGTTGCTAACGACTTCCACCAAGTTAATGAGTACAGTTTTTAGCTAGAAATGGTGTGATAACATTTAAAAGGAAGTTTATACCAAGGTCCCAGATGCCGAGGTGGGATAAATTGGAAGCGTCTTTTGCTAACTTAAAGCTTCATATATCAAGCTCTGGTACAATTGAAGACAACGGCCAAGGGTTGTTACAAGTTGATTTTGCAAATAAATATGTAGGAGGAGGAGTGTTAGGATTTGGCTGTGTCCAAGAAGAGATTAGATTTGCCATAAATCCGGAATTAATTGTTAGTAGGCTTTTTACTGAACAGCTTGGACATACGGAGGCTTTGTTAATTACGGGTAAGTATCATTTCAAATCTATCTAAAAGTATTCTTTTATCCTATCTATTGGCAGGCATTCATATGATTTATAAAATTTCTATTACTTTCAATCATTTCTTTATAATACAGGTGCCGAAAGATTTAGCAATTATTCAGGCTATGCAGAAACTTTTACATGGAATGGTAATTGTGACGATGAAACGCCGAATGACAACTCTGGCAGGAAGCAGACGTGCATTGTAGCTATTGATGCACAATTTTTCACTAAAACAATGGATCAGTTTGATATGGGTTCCATTCTTCGTGAAGTTAATAAGGTACTTTACTCTTAATTTTACAATTTATTTCAAATATTTTGCTAGATATATAACTTTTATATGAATAATTATGTTTTAGGCATATGTAGGTTTCCAATCGAACAAACATTATCTACTGCCAGCAGTAGCGACAGGAAATTGGGGATGTGGAGCCTTTAGGGGTAATCCACACTTGAAGTTTTTACTACAGCTCATGGCTTGTTTAGGGTCAAATCGTGATATGGTTTACTTTACATTTGGAGATGACAAGCTCAAAGATACTTTATTCAGCATGTATAACTTTTTAGTAAATAACGCAATAACTTGCTCTAAGTTATGGAGGCTCATATGTCGGTTTCAAACGTCAAAAGTTCCTGTGGATCAGTTCTATCCTTTTGTGCAACAAGCTTATTTTGACACTCGAAATCAAGTTTCAATAAAACAATTTTTTTCTTGCCATAAAAAAACCAAAGATGCGGATGAGGCATCTACGTCAGGTTGTTCAACGCAGGTTAATTCAACTTGTTTGCAAACTGGAAGTATGCAGGCCACGGCTTCCAGTCATTTTGTTATTGACATGATAAGTTCAGATTCATTGGACTTGGGAAGTTGTAACTCGGACGATTTTGAAGTGAAAAATATTAACTTAGATGTGAGAAGTTCTGACTTGGGTAGGAGAATCTCGCATCGGAATGTAGACATAGGAACTTCTAATTTAGATACCCAGAAGTTGGAAACTAAAGCGCAATCAGATGTGCAGAGTTCCAAGCTGCACAACGAGTTGCTTTCTTCGTCCACTTCATCGAACTCGAAGCACTATAAGAAATTCAAGCAAACTGACACGCAGGAAGTGAGAACATCGAACGCCCTTGAAATGCTGAGACACTCGGACGAGAAGCTTGTAAGCATAATAAATTCGATGGATGGGGAGGGGTACTCAAAGCCAGAACCAAACTTCAATAGATCGATGGCCATGTCTTCAATGTCTGTTATGCAGGAAGTAGCAAAGGCACTGAAGGAAAACACGGAAACCATAAAAGGGAGAAGTTACGACAAGAACAAGGCGATCGATGAGAATTTGAACCAGTCGATGGATGTGGACGATATTATGGAGTTTTTCGGCAGTAAGGAGAGGACGAATACTGTGGAGAAGGAAACTACGACAATGAGTGACGGAACAACCGGACCGAAGCGCAAAATAACGGATTATTTCACCCGAGAGAAGAAATAGTCATGGCATAGTGCTTTAAGAAAATATGTAAATTTTAAGAAATGTTACGAAGATCAAATGCAGTAATAAAATGTGTAAGTAAATAGTTGTATATTTTGTTAGCTTATTTTTTATTCATATTGTAGTATTAAAAACTTATAAGTATACAGATGTGCAGAATTATTTATTGTATAGGTAGTAGTGCATTATATATATAGTTTTGTATTGAAAATAAAAATTAAAAGAAAATTTGTTTTTCTCTATGGCGCACCTCGCACATAAAATTGACTATTGTAATGTGACGTGTATATTTCGTTTTAGGAATGTAGGCAACCCAGTATACGCTGAAAATGGAATAGGACTAATTGTTGGATTACAATACATTCTAGCGCAATCTACGCATATGATTCATTCAGTGATACATATTTACCTAACAAATTATCGCGTTTGCGTTATTAACTTACATTTTATTTGAAATAATGTGACATTGCGTGCAACAAACTGTCCCATAATATCACAACTGTTATCGACGAATAGTACATTCTTTTTAGGTTGTTTATTTTCGTGTTAATAAGAAAATTAACTTAAATAAGATTGTTTTGTGGAACGTTATTATTGTCGGTTTTTTTATAGAGTAATTATTGTACAATTTTGTTCGTAAACATGTAGGGTACACGGTGTATAGGATCGAGCATTGACCAAAAAAGAGCGCGTGAGCGGCTGAATCTTGTTTCTCTCTCACTCGCGTGAAGTTCGGGGTCTTGCCTCTCGGCAATCCGATTTGGTTGTAGACGTGAAGGAGTCGGACGCGAAAATCGGGATTTACCAAGATGAAATCCACTATTGCAAATTTGTGTTTGTGTTGAAAAGAGGTGCAGTGTCAGCTGTTTATCCAGTGCAATGGGCGTCGGTGGTGTAAAATGGTAGCCCCCTTGGATCTGTCGAATAACAAGGTAAAACAAATGACACGCGGTTAGCGCATAATTCCTCGACCCACTAGACGTGCACGTCCTAACGTAAAATCAATCGATGTTTTCCACTCCGACCATGTTCTTGCGTTGTTATTTTTGTTGATAAACGCCGAATGATTCGCCCGAGGGGCTTTGTTTGTAAATAAACACAAGCTAAATTCTATCAGATCTCATGCACTACTTGAGAGACACTTGTAAGCCTAATTGAGTCTAATTGCGGCTAAACACGTAAATATTGGGTCAAGTCAAAAAATACATTTTAAGTGTAATAAATGCATTGCTTTCTCTTTAAAACGTGATTTCTATTTCACCGACTTATTTACTGTTTTTTCTAAGTTTTAGTTTTTGTTTGATAGTACATGCACAATAACGTTTAAACAAAAAAAATATGATTAGAGTTTATTAGTTTGCATGCATTACTGTTATACATTCAATCTTCATTCAACAATTCAATTCCCATGACATTTCTGCGAAAGTTTTAAATTATTTGGGTGTCGGAAAGTTTAAAAATGAATATTTCCGGGAAATAACAGCGGAAAAGCTCTTCTTGTATTATTTATTACGATGTATAGGATTGACTTTGTCGTTCCTAATGTGGGCGTTTGTTGTAAAACGTGCTCAATGAAAGCGCGTTACGTAGAAGTGTTTACATGTGGGATTTAAATACGTATACGGAGTAAAATTTATGTTTAGTTTGAGTCAACTAACGGCAAGATTGGAACTTTAGAATATTATTTGTGTATATATTAAGGGTTGCCATATTATGTATGAAGGGATATATACGCATGTATGCAACCAAACATGATATGAGAGGCGTCTGCTTACTAAGAAAATCGATGGTAGAAGACCTTCCGACCATCACTAGGATATATTTTATGGGCGAACCTTTGATCTTACATATAGGGTCAGCCAAGAAATGAAATGTTCATCCCCTACGGTATTAGGCAACCAGACATGCATATCTAAACTAGAGTTTCACAAGTATCATATGTATGTGGTTGCTTATACCATAGGAGATGATATTTTATTCCTTGTGTAACTGTACAACGATCTGCAGATTAAACATATATGACAAACCAATCTAAAATCGACAGAACCTACATAGAATCTATTGTTGCAGAATTAGTAATACGCTTGACAGTCCGAACAAAACTGCTTCATTGGTCTCTTGTTTGGCAATATCTGTAGGTGTTCTCATCATCCAAGTTACTTTTCCTGTTATTGACTTCAAATCGAATTGTTCTTTGATTGTTTGGTTCTAGTCTATCTATCTTCTGTCCCGTCTGGGTACGCCTTTGATTACCTGATCTTTACTCTTGGATAGCGCTGTGAGTATTTACTCATATTTCGCTACCATAGATCAATATGGGTTGGAATATTTTTCAAAAAATTGGTATTTTGGTTTATTGACAAAAAATCCCATATTGATTATTAGAGAAATGCATCACCATTTTTGTTAATATTCCTAATCTTCATGTTATTCAAACTCAATGATATATCACTTATCAATTATTTAAATGTCACTTTGAATTTTTTTAAATTTTAATTTAAAAGATAGAGTGTTGACATAAATTGAAACTATCATAAGAATAAGTAAATTTATAAATTTAATTTAATTATTATTTCAACAAATATCGAATTTTTTTAATAGGCGCATTTTTATCGTCGTTGATAGCCTAGTTGCTAAGGTGCTGGCTTTTAGTGCTAGGGGTCATAGGTTCGAACCCCACCCACGGCGATGATTTTTCTAATTAGGAAAAAATGTTTGAGTGCCTCATCGTTCGGGAGCGATGTAAACCCCGGGGTTCCGTGTGCTGTAGGTATAATCCACGCGCACGTTAAAGAACACAATGACCAGGTGGAAATCCTGGCATTGGCTAAATTCCCAGAAGTTGTGGTCCTAATCTCTGGCGTCGGTGATTGGCCTCTGATGCGGAAATAGGTCGACGTTAAATAAACAAGTAAAAAAAAAAAACCAGAGCCAATCTGGTAGAATGATGAAAATATTCGAAAAATGTACATATTTTGCCATAAAAATCTGCAAAGATAACAAAATTTTTTTGGTATTTTATTGAATTCCATAATTTTTACTCCCTCTGTCCGAAATTAAGAGTCCCATTTTATACACAAATTTGTATTAAAATGGGACTCTTATATTCGGACAGAGGGAGTACAAAGTTTTTCGTTCGATTTTCTGAGTTCCAAGTAGTTCAAGGTAGAGGACATATAAAAGAAAAAAGACAAATATTTCCCAGTTGTGGAATTACAATGAGAATAAAATCGAAAGACAATTATTGTCTTAAAGGAGTTTCTACACTACTTGTGACATGTTATTTTTACCACATTTGATGTGACATTGAAATTTATTTGAATAGTGAACTTGTATTATGAGTAGTTATGTTGTTGGACGGTCACATTATACAATTAATTCAAATTTTTAGTTTTTGAATAAAGTGCCAGGAATGTACAAAATGCAATTTAAATTATATTTTATTATTCTTTCTTTTATATATCCTCATGTTGTAATATATTTGTTCCATTCTTCTGTTATTAGCGGGCTTACACCCACAGGTTGGTTTTGGGGGTTCAAACCCTCAGCTTCGGCTAGTCAAAGTACTTTGCTAATTTCTTTTTATTACATATCTACAGCAACTTGTTCACATTGTTATATTACGATGACCAAACGAACAAAGAAAACTAAATTTATTTCTTTAAAACTCTTTTTATAAATACCTTCCACATACATAAATAAATCATTAATAATTACATTAAAATTAATGTGTACTGAGAAATGCCCTCGTTGAAAACGAACTCATTAAAAAATGTACGCTTATAAATAAGTTTCTTTACAAAAATACTATTGCAATAACAACATTATAAAATCGGTAGTAACAAAATAAATTGCATAACAACTCATTCTTCCAAAAAGAAATACTGTCCGGCTCTCTTTTGATCGGTGTCTTTCACAGAGTCTTGCTTATTGATCCGCGGCCTAAAGTTGTTCGGGTCTCTGCGGAATGTTATTCCGAGAAGTTCGAGAAAGCGGTTCATTCCGGCCAATAAAGTTTGAGGTGAGTGAGCCACTGTGCTCACGGAAGGGGTACCTTCGAATACTATCACTCGGTCAGCTAAATAGGTGGCCATGATGAAATCGTGCTCTACCACAAATCCTGTTTTCTTTGCATGAAGGATAAACCTAAAATAAAATTATAACTAATATTTGTACCTGAATACAATTAATTGAGTTAACTTGGATATGATGAGATAATCTCATATATAAACACAATCACCAGCTAGAATCATATAAGAAGATACAAACTTTCAAAATAAACAACCGACAGGAATGACTGATATTCTTGGGTTAAATAATATAGTACAGTACTTACCTTTTTATCACTTTTGCAGCAACCAAACGTTGCTCAGAATCCAAATAGGCACTAGGTTCATCGACTAGATACACATCAGCCGGATGCCCCAAACAAAGGGCCAAAGCAACTCGTTGCAATTCACCTCCGGACAAATTCTGAACCTCCTGATCAATTATATCGTCAATCTTCAAAGGCTTCATAACATCAGTTACAAATTGCGGGTGCGTGTAAGCATCCCTAATTTTTTTATCTAACAATTGCCTAACAAGTCCTTCGGATTTCGGGCTAATTTTCTGGGGCTTGTAACTAATGTGCAACTGGGGCAAATCCCCAGATCCTACGTCAGCATCTAATTTCCCTGCCAACATTCTAATAAACGTTGTTTTTCCCGTGCCATTCTCCCCAAGCAAAACCAATATTTCCGAATCAGAAAATTCACCCTTTTGGACGACCAATTTAAAGTTCCCTATTGTTTTCGTCATTGCCGGGTAGTCATAATGGTTCATCCTTTTCACTTCTTCCGATTCTGCTGATTCCGCTACTTTAAACACGAGAGACTCATCGCGGAACCGCAAGTTTTCAGTCGGAACGAATCCATCCAAGAAAATATTAATTCCTTCCCGGACGGAAAAAGGCATAGTTACTACACCATAAGCACCAGGAACTCCATATAGGCAGCAAATAAAGTCAGAAAGGTAATCCAAGACGCTCAAATCGTGCTCCACAACGATAATGAATCTATCGTCACCAAGTAATGAACGAATCGTCTGAGCAGCGTTCAAACGCTGCTTCACGTCTAAGTAGGAAGAAGGTTCGTCAAACATAAAAATGTCCCCATTTTGGATACACACCATGGCACATGCGAATCGCTGAAGCTCTCCTCCGGACAAAGCGGATATTTCTCTGTCCCGGATGTGTGATAAGTCAAGCATTTTGCAGATTTCATCTTGGTTATTCAGTTCAGTTTTTTTGTCTAAAAGTTGGCCAACCGTGCCTTTGACAGCCTTGGGAATTTGATCAACATATTGTGGTTTGATTAAGGCTTTCAGATCGTCTTCTAGGATTTTTGTGAAGTAGTTTTGAAGTTCGGAGCCACGAAAATGTTGTAAAATTTCATGCCAGTCGGGAGGATCCTATAGAAAAAAATTTATAATAAAAAACACTTATTTGGAACAATTATTTTAACGTGACATGCTAATTACTTTGGAGATGAATTTGAAAATTGAATTATGGATATTAGTGACTTACTGAAAAGCGACCTAAATTTGGCTTAAGTTTCCCGGCTAATATTTTAAGGGCAGTTGATTTTCCTATACCGTTGGTCCCAACTAGTCCCAACACTTCTCCTGGTCGGGGAATCGGTAATCGGTGGAGTTTGAAAGAATTCTTGCCGTACCGGTGCGTCGTATCCCGTTCTAAGTTGCTGGGAAGATTGATGATAGCAATTGCTTCGAAGGGGCATTTCTAAAATAAAAACTGATTTACATAAGATACAAATGACGAATGAAAGTAAACATTATGTAAATTATTTTAAAGCAGAGCAAAAAAGATCAGTAAACATACGAAAATATTTTGTTTAATCCAATTGAGAACCTAGGATATTTCGTCAACCGAACAGAGAATTAATTATTGTTGACTCATTTAATAAAAACAATTATTATGACTTTGTGGAAGGGATCCTATTTGAGTGCCCTGACCAAGGCATTGGACCTATTGTCGCATTATAAAAATATTTTCTTTTAACATATTAAATTCTTCCTAAAATTATCACGAAATATGGCCAAACAATGCAAACAATTCAATTCACCCTTTCTATAATGATTCTCTATGAAATTAAATTGGGAATCTCCATTCAACATCCACAATATTAAACTTCTTCCTCCACATTTACAATATTATTAAAAATACGTAGTAATTTTCCTCTTATCTCTAAAACAATAAAATAAGCAAAAAAGAACTGATGTCTGTGCCGTGTCATTTTGACAGTATTTGCTTTTTTCATGAAAAATATTCTGAAGCACCATGAAGAAAGCCTCCAGATTTACGACCAATTAAATATCAAACTTTTAGTTCGGCAACTACAATATAAATTTCAGAGAAAGTAAAATTTAATTTTTAGCCTTTGAAACAGAAAAGACGAAATACAAAATTAAAGGTAATAAATCGTTATTTATGTGGCATGTATGAACGAATGCAGGTTTATATTCTTTAAATAAAAAGCAAAGAAAGTGTAATCTTTGCACGAACTACAAAAATTAAGAAAACCAACAAAATGTCAGTCCAAAGGGATGAAGCTCAAGTCGAAAATGTTCGAGTGGTAATTAGAGTCCGACCAATGAATCAAAAAGAACGATCCTGCGAATTCGAGCGAGTCGTCGCAGCTGACTCAATGGATGGCGTTGTAATAGTAAAAAGGCCGAATTCCCAAGAAAAACCGAAAACGTTTAGATTTGACCACGTTTTCCCGGAATATTGTTCCCAAAAGGATGTGTACAAATATGTCGCTTTTCCTATTGTGGAAAAGGCAATTCAGGGGTACAATGGAACTATTATAGCGTATGGCCAGACAGGTACAGGCAAAACCTACACAATGGCTGGATTACAAAAAAACAAAGAATCACATGGAATAATTCCAAATACGTTTAATCACATTTTCAGTGAAATATCCACGGCTAGGCAAGACAAATCTTTTGTTGTAACTGTAACGTATTTAGAAATTTACAATGAAGATGTTCGTGACTTATTGTCTACTAGCCCGAATAAAAAGCTAGAAATTCGAGAACGACTTGATATAGGGGTTTATGTGAAAAACCTTATGGGCTTCACAGTGGACTCTATTAAATCCATTACGAAATTGATGGAGCGTGGGAACCAAAATCGGATAACTCGTTCGACTTTAATGAACGAGGTTAGCTCGAGATCCCATGCAATATTCACAATAATCATAGAGTCTAAAGATAGATTGGATAATAAAACCACAGTTGGGAAATTGAATCTTGTGGATTTAGCTGGTTCCGAACGATTGAATAGAACGCATGCTAAAGGAGATAGGTTAAAAGAAGCCGGAAGCATAAATCAATCTCTTTCAGTACTAGGAAATGTAATATCTGCTCTCGTTGATGGAAAAAGCACTCATATTCCATACAGAAATTCAAAACTAACGCGCTTGCTTCAAGATTCCCTAGGAGGTAATTCGAAGACTGTGATGATTGCAATGATAAGTCCAACTGAAGTCGACTACGATGAGAGTTTGTGTACTTTAAGATATGCCAGCAGAGTTAAATACATAAGGAATCAAACTAAGAGAAATATGGAGACTAAGAAAGGTTTGATTGAGCGGTTTGAAGAGAAAATTGCAAAGTTAAAGGAAAAAATTTCGCAAATTTCGTTGAAAGATAGTAAGGAAGCCCTGAGAACAAAATCTAAGAAGAGTTTGAGGCGTATGTCAGAAACTTCGTCCGAAGAGCTTTTGAAGTGTGATGAAGAGCTGCTTAAAGCCGAAGAAGAAAAAGAGGAGATTTTGAAAAAGATTTCGGTTATCCAAAAGAAGATTTTGGTAGGTGGGGAAAATTTATTTGAAAAAGCACAGGAACAAGCTTTTTTGCTGGAAATGTCCGGGCATGAGATACAAAATTTAGATAGGTCTCGGGTGGAATTGGAAGAAAGTTTGGCTAAAAAAGAATCAGAGCGGATTAAAGTCGAGGAGAAATTTTCAACTCTACAGGAAGAAAACGCAGTGCTGAATAAGAAGGTCGAGAAGGTAATTGCGCTTTTGAATGAAGCCAAAGAACAATTAGCGGATAAAAAGCAGGAGTACGAGAAGGAAATGGAAATGCTTTCGGATAATTACCGGCAATTGTTACGGGATTTCAAGTTCGTCAACAAAGTGATTGAGGAATACATACCGCAGTCGTATTTACGGAAAATAGAAGATAAGATTGTGTGGAACGACGAGATTGCCGATTTCCAGATAATGAAAGTGGCGCATGCTGGTAATAATATTATTGATGAAAATGACGATCCGCATCCTCTGTTGAAGCGGAGTATGAGACCAACCTATCATACTTACAATTCTTGGAAGAAGAGGATTCAAAACGCGGCCCCGGGATGTAGTAAGAACAATTTACGAATTGGAAGACACTACTAAATAGAATGGAGTTGAGAGCTGTTTGTTTCATCCTTATAATTTATTACTAGTATCAATGATATTATTAAATTTATTACATATATTTAATATGTAAATACATTATAATATGGAATTATGTACCTAATTATTATATTTTTAATTTTTGTATTATTTTAATGGAGTAGATCATATATTGAAAAAAAAGTGTTTTATTTCTTAATTGATTTCTATGATTTATAAATCTTTATTTGGACTTTTTCACTTCTTTTTACGAATACAATTCGTAGTTTAACGCATCACTGAATTTGACAACACTCTGTATTAAAAGGTATAGTGATACCTCGGTTTTCGTTGGTTGCCTCGGATTTCGACGAATTCGGCATTACTAATTTTTCGAAAATTAAGGGCACACAAGTGTTCTAAAGAGGGTCAAAGAAAAATTAAATAATTTTAAAATATGTATAATATTATTTCAATGTTAACTTTTAGTTTAAGAGTTAATTTGGTTTATGTTTCCAAGTCTGTATTCTTTTCTTTAGAATTAAATTCATGTAATAATTATTTTCTTACACATGTGTATTAATCTAAAATTATTTCTTACATTACTTTTATTTTTGTTACTATTGAAAATACACTTTAACAATTACTAATTTCTTTTTATCTAAAATAGACCAATGGGTGCGTTCAGCGCGCTAAACTGTTGAGTGTAAACGCAAACTTATGTTTACTAAACATTTTTTGCCAGTCTGAACGGTATGTTTGAAGGTTGCTATGGACAAACCGTTTACGTTGATTTTGGTGTGACTCTGAATGCACTGTTTAGATTAAACCACAGTCAACTGTTTAGTAAACATCTCACCTTAAAATTTGTTCGATTACCTGTGGTGATTGTTCTAACATGGATGGGCAAGTAAAAAAGAAATAAAATGGATGTATAAACTATATTATAAAAAACAAATTCTTAAGTAAACCAAAACTAAAATTGGAGATAGACTAAATATTAAAGAAATCCAGCAGATAGATAAAAAGTTTTAACTGTCTCTAAAGCCCTAGATCTTTGGAACGTCTTCACTTCTTTAACTGTCTTTAACCCTTTCCCTGCGCACACATTTTGAAATTTTGCGATTGCTGTGCGCATATATTTCAGTGGCTGCGAGTTTATTCGTGTTGAGCAGTTTGACATACGTCGATGAGGCGAGTTTATTCGTGTTGCGCCGTTTGGCGTAAAGTCGAACGTCCTTTATCCGGCAAGCTCGGGACCTAAAGGTTGCGGGTTTCGAGATACATATATAAAATTCATATTTTTTTTTCAAATATTTACTTATAGTACAATGTTATAAACAATTAATAATTTTTTTTTGTATGAAATAAAGTAAATAATATTATAAGTAAAATATTTACAATTAATGATATATTACAAAAGTAATATAAATATTCACTTATAACAAATATTTCGACAAGTTTTCACAGGGTCCTACCAGGAACTGAGTACACGTGCATGATTAAGCCGCTGATTTAGCGAAATATCAAAAATGCAGGATTGAACACGCTCGTACGTTTCCTTTCGTATGTAATATATAGAAAATATAGTCGTGTTGAGCAGGAAACTATTTTAAAACAAGATGCGAAAATACTCGCTCGGAGCGTATGAGGCACATATTTTTTTTTACGAATATATATACGTGTAGAGCAGCGAAAGGGTTAAAGCCCTAGAGCTTTAGTTCGTATTTACTCCTTTAATGGTATTTAAAGTCCTAAATATTTAGTACGTCTTCACTCCTTTAACTGCTTTAAAGTCCTAGATCTTTGGTACGTCTTCCTTTAACTGTCTTTAAAGGCCTAGATCTTGAGTTCGTCTTCCCTCCTTTAACCGTCTTTAAAGCCCTAGATCTGGGATTATAATATCGCATTGTTAAATTTCTAAGGCTAAGGTTTCTATAAATACTGACAGAGAATATGATTTATGTATGCACCTCAAAAATACTGAGGACTTCTGCTTTGATAGTCACACGTGTTGTGGCATCACTCTATTTTATGCATGTCTTGTTTGGGTCTCCTCTTGTTGGGGTTTACTTGTTTAGATATGATCCCTTCAAGTTTCTCCCCATGCAGTCTCTTCGCCGTCCGCGGTACTAAATTATTAACCCTAAAACGCTCAACAGCATCAAATATAGCCTAAGGTTTCTAATATATTCTTCTTTTTTTGGGATATCAATTAAACACTGAAAAATTCCATGTAATTATCCGAAAATGATAATTAGTGATCGAGTTTAAAATCACAAGTCCGATTTCTTCGAAAATAATACGGCCATTTTACGTCTAGTCTTGGTCATGTATGCATTAGTTTTCTAAATTCAATTTTATTGTCATCTCACACGCTGATAGCAAAAGAGACGATGCGGAAAGTAAAAAAGCAATTGTCATCTATATTACTATGAAATAAAAGGTGGAGTCGTTACTTATACTGGATCAAATGGCAAAAATATGTTCCAGAAAAAGATTATTTAGAGAAGACTACTGACGATATTTTATGTGTTTCATAATGTTGCCGCATTAAATGCTTACACTATTTTCATTCTGAATAACCCTAAGTGAAATGAAAAGAAGAACAAAATTATACTTTTTTAAACGTATTTCAGTATTTTCTTATGGCATAATTACTCTATTGTGCTTTTTTAAAGGGTTGTCTATCAAAGGGACGCCGAGAGCTGATACCAAAGCATAGAAAATTAAATCACACTCCCAAAAAAATTAATAACAATGAGAGGATGAAGAACTAGAGACATAATGTCAGAAAATGAAAACATTTGAAACCTGCCGTTCAGTGGAATTGTTTATAGTCAACATAAGTTTGCGTTTATCGTATGTTTGTTAAGAATACAAGGAGATATAAGTCACTGATGTGGTGAATTGTTTCCATTCAACAATTGCGTTCAGAGTTGTAACCATACTAACCATCACTCAACATACTAAACTGTTTAGTGCGCTGAAAGCACCCATTGAGAGGACTAGTAGTCATTTTTTTACTTCATATATTACATGCGGAACTTTAAAATAGAAAACTGCTAAAATTATGATAAATTAAGATAAAATAAATAGATAGATTTGATTGTTACCTTAACACAGATGCCACACCCAATGCAGAGCTCTTCTGATATAGAAGCGATCTTGCTATTAGGAGTAACTTCGATGCACAGTTTCCCCATTCGAACAACAGGACATGACTTCTTGCACTCTTGTCGACATCGCTTTGGCTTACACTTGTCCTCATTGACAATGGCAATACGTGTCAATTTGTCCGTTTCCTCGGTTGCCTTTCGTCGAGACATTTTCCTGGAATTTTCAAATAACAATATGTTACACCTTTCTAATTAAACTACTTAACCTTAATTTGAACTGACACTTGAGGATTTTGTGAGACAATCTGGTGCACGTTAAGAGGGAATTAAAATTAATTCATAATGCATTGATTTTTTAAATAAAAATCATTTTACCTGAGGTACAAAATGTGTTAATAGGTAATGTGTAGGTCGGTCAGCAAAGACCGGCCATGAGGAAAGGAAAATCGTGAAAGTAGTTGCAAATGAACTGTCAATTTCTAGCCGTCAGGCGTATCCATTTGTGCAAAAGTTGATTGAGTAATAAAATATCAATTATTTCCAAATAAATTTCGCAAGAAATGTCTAATTCCAACTCTTACCTTTTCTACCTTTAATTGAACAATCTAAGTTTTATTCGTTTATTGAATAAATTAATTAAAATGAAATTTGCAAATACAATTTGTGTACAACCCTAAATTTGTTTAGATGTTCAATATCGATCTAGGGATTTTTGTATGAGAATCATTTGGGAAGTTTTCCTTTTGCAACTAAAGTAAACGTCAAACTGTCACATCGCTCACACCGACGAATTTACTGCTCATTGCCTTTTTTGGACTTACTAATTTAATTTAGGCCAACACTTTTTACTATTTATTCTACTACAGCGTAAAATGGCCCGCCAGGTTGATATGGAATTAAAAAAGGTATTTTTTGTTTGTTAATAACCTCACTGTAAACAAATTGTTTAAAACAAAGTTAGAATTTGCCCCACGTTTTTGTTTTTATAATTTGCACAAATCCTTATGTAGAATATAATTTTAATGCTTGATAGACCTTTAAAGGATAAAGTATAACTAAGTTTCAGTTTCGTTTAATTTAATCGTAATTTGTTTTTTATAATCCTTCATATTTTTAGATCATTATCTCATGTATTCATCCACATTACTATTCACCAGCATAAGTCCTGCCTACTTTGCTTTCTGCACTAGAATCATGATGATTTTATATCCGATTATCTCTCATATCACTTATTTTATGTCCCTTACTATATATGTATATACTTCTAATCATTATAAAACTTTTACTTTGCAGGCTTTTGGAGAATTACAAGAAAAAGCCATGGTAACATCACAGAAACTTCGATTCGCCGATGTTCAGATTGATTCACTAAAAAGGCAGAAGATCATGGCTGCTATTACTGAGAAGTGAGTTACCTTCATATACACTGAGCTGATTTATTTCCTATTAAAGTAATACAGTACATTAACGAAGAACTTTGTTTCAGAGAGATAGAAGCGTTGGACCCAGAAGTACAAACTTATGAATCCGTGGGACGCATGTTTGTGCTCACACCTATGGATGATGTCAAATCGAACTTGAAGAAACGACAGGATACAGCTGACAACAAAATAAAGGATCTTATAGCGAATAAAGAGTACTTAGAGAGGAGTCTCAAGGACTCTGAAAATAATTTACGGGAGATGATTTATCAAATTCAAGCAAGAACTTCATAATTATGAAAATTCAGTATGTGATTTTTAATTTCCCTTCTCATTATTTTTTTTTTAATATAAAACTAATTTATTATTTTATTTGTTCAGGATATAGGAACAAAAAAAAATAAATGCTTTGTATAAACTACAAATAAAAAATTTATTACATTACCAATTAATACTTGAAAAATAACAAATGGGTATAATGATGGTTCACTCCCCTTCTTCAACAAACGAAACTTTTACATTCCTGCTAATTTCCTTCGGGGAATTTAGCGACTTATTTAGCAATTTAAAGATTCCTGTCCCGATCGGAGCTGGCATTCCCATTATTATGTTTTCTGAGACGCCGGTGATTTTGTCGACTTGTCCGTAATAAGCAGCATCAAACAAATGATCAGCTGTCCTTTCGAACTAAAAACAAATAACATTTGATTACATTCTATTTCCAAATACAGTTGAATCGCGATAGTCCGACATTACGGGACCGCGGGGGTGTCGGATTACCAAAAATGTCGGATTACCAAAGGTTGGCTCTACATATGTATTTAATTTAATTTGCACTATATAAGTTTGGAAATCTAGTTAACCATGTATTCAAAATAATGAAGTCAGGCTATAGTTTTTACAAAAGA
>JAWQRP010000624.1:0-25479 GCA_033557875.1 Quadriops clusia
ACATTATTTGCTAACATTAAAATAGGGTTGTCTCACATTTAAATAAGCAAAACAAATCCAGAATAAACCAGGTAGGGCCTTTCCGTCCCAGACAGCCATCTGTGACTGCAATTCGATACGTTTGGGGCCGGTCCCCTGCTGCTTGTTATTTCGGTCAAAGGCAAACATTAATTCTTGCGTGAAACTTTATATATTCGCGTTTAGATTTCTTAAGTTATCTATTTGTATATTACCTGATTATAGGGATTAGTTAGCTCCATAAGTGTACTTTCTGTTGACTTACTTGTATTTGATAATCTTGTTAATCTTGCGAGATATCCTTGTAATTTATACGTTGTTTGTATTGATTTTATGCCGTTTGTGTCAATAGGCGTCTTAAACCTGTATGTGTTTCAATTGTTCAATTCCCTTCACCCGTAAACAGAGAGTTTGTTGCTAAAATAAGAACCAATCAGTCACCGAGCTGTACTTCACGTAAAGAACAGGTTACTACATCTTCTCTTCGTAATAAAGTCCTAACCCCTTTTATTTGACGATCATGCCTAAAGCGACGACCATGTATTAATTAATAATAATTAATAAAAATAACAAAAATTTGGTCCCGTTACACTACCTAAGTTGATTTCTGAATTTTAAAACCATTTATACAGATAGGTCGATTACCCTGTATCCCAGTAATCAACTTTTATCTTTTATTCTTCAAGTGGAGACATCAAAAATTATTAATCAAAACTTATTATCTAGAAATGATTATTGATTTGTCACATTTTTGCAATTACTAGTTTGTCACTTTGACGGATATATTTGTTTAGGACGATCGCCCGTAAAATCTTTGGGCCGCTCTTTGTTTCTTTAGACTGCGTATAAAATTTGAGAAATGGTAACTATGGGTATTGTAAAAAACTAACATTTACGTATTTTAGAGTCAGGTAAATAAATAAAAACTAGATATTCTCATCTTCAAAGTGAAACGCTAAATGTCTCCGCTTGGATCTCTGACAATAGTCTTATCTCTGGTCTTACCTTTTCATCAAAAAGTTATGCTATTTTGTCCACTTACCACATATTGTAAAATCAAGTATTTATAAATCTCTTGTTTGCTCGAACTCTTATAGTGTTCTTTTGTCAACTAGCTGTGCCAACCTCTATTTAGAGGGAAAGAAGAAGAAAAAGCGACAGATATATCCAAAAATTATTACTTACCCTTATACCCAAAAAACAAAGTTTTCGTTAGTTTAAAAGGACTTTATTTCGATTTGCTAAGGGTGTAAAAGATCACTTGTGATGTTAAAAAAAGTAAAACAAAACATGAGCAATCGTATGGAATTATAATTTAAAGAGTAATTTTATTTTGCTTCCGTCCAATTTGCTGCATTATCCTAAAAAGCCATTGTCGACAGAAAAACTACTCCAAAAGTGATTAAGTACTTGGGAATCTGGAGAAATGCGGTGACACTCGTGCCGTAAGCTTGAGTATTGAGACAAAGGAAGTTTTGGCATAATTGACAGTCCTGAGCCGTTGAGTCTCCATATAACTTGAGTTCAGCGTATTTTGCCCTGCAAAACTTCCTTATATAACTGTAATCCACATTGCAACTAACCTTGAAATTTGCATTTGCATATTGAAGCTGATGACTTGCACCATTTCCCTTATCCTCAGAGTATACTAACGCAAAAGTAGTTGCCTTGCAGAACTCACTTTCCGGATTCGTGCACACTTTGCAATTTGGATTAGCCCCTTTGACTAAAGAAGTTTGGACCAGTCGTAATCTAGGTGGCAATGCTGCAAGATTCTTACGGATGAACGTAAACAGCAGAAGAATACAAATGATTTTAAGGTCCATCACGGTTCAGATATTAACTGATTATTTTAATGATAGACATAAGACTAAATACAAATATGTTTACTTGAAATAAACCTTGTCAATTGTTTTGGGAACACTTGATATGCAAGAGTTATTGTAATTTTAGGTGGTTTCCACTCATTTTGCTGCTTTATTCTAATGCGAAAGTATAAAGATTACAAGTACTCCTAAAGAAAGTAAGTACTTAGAAGTCTGGAGAAATCCGTTGGGAGCCGTGCTGAAAGCTTCTTCATCGATACAAAGGAAGTTTTGGCAAAGTTGACAGTCCTGAGCCATCGATTGTTCTTTTCGCGATAACGAACGGTAACTTGCTATGCAAAACTCGTGCATATTTGGAAAATCTAAGTTGCAATTTATCTTCAACTGAGCAGATTTGTATGTCACACCTTCTTTCTTGTATTGTATTGCCCTTACATTTCTCTTCTCTCTTCCAGCAAAAGTAGTTGGACCACAGTACTCGTTTTCTGTGTCTGCGCACACTTCGCAATTTGGGACGCCTCCTTCGACATCTTTGACTGGAACCAATTGTACTCCTGACCTGTCTTGCCTATATCCGGTTGCTCCGCCTTCTTCAGGTGCGAATGTGATCATCAGAAGAAAACAAATCACTTTGAGATCCATAGCGATTGAGGAAGAAACTGACATGTAACGCTTGCTTTCGAAAGTTTGAAACTGTTTATTTGAGATAATTAATGGATTCGTCACTTGTTTCGAGGACACCTGATGTGTAGTTGTAGAGAGGGTCGCTCATCTAAGACGTTCTTCGTGTATTACAGCGATATTAACAAAGATAAAATTTTTATGATTTACTCTACGCATAAAGGACTACAAAAAATCCGAATAAAATGTTGGTCTAACTCTTCTACTTTTCGCGAATGCGCACATCAAACTGTAAAAAACTTTGAACACTGAACTTTTCAAGAATTTATTCAGAGCATGAATACTAAAAAAATCCCATAACTTTTTTCTCTGTAACGTATAGTTCTTGCGCAAGCACACATCACTATTAAAAATTCTTAATTTACATGGAACTTTTAATAGTTGTTCTGATACCCAAGGTAATTCCGCGTACAACGATGCCAATATTGCAAGAAAAAATCAATTAAATCACTAATTTGTATATCCGTTGCTGGCTTTTAGTGCTAGGGGACCAAGATTCGAACCCCACACATGACGATGATTTTCTATTTCTAAATTACGAATGGACAAGTCTCACATCACAAAAGCATTTATTTTATGACTAACAAACATTAAACTTCCAATAAAATGTATATTCAAAATTAAAATAACACAACAATTACCTAGACGTTTTCTAATAGAAGGAGAAGTTCTTCTTGCAAAAAGTGCAAGTACGTTGGTCCATTTAAACTCTGTGAGAAGAAATATGGCCCTATCACATGGTCTCCTTTGATGGTCCACTTTTCTAAACCAAATGGGGTTTCTCTGCACCAATATCGGCCATTTTTTTCGAATAACAATACCGTTGCTTTTAAAAGTTTTAGAACCTGTGATTGATGTCAGTTAACATAAAAGATTCCATTTCTATGTAATTTACCAAGCCTAATAACAAACCATTCTGCGACAAAATATTACATAGAAATGGAATCTTTTTTGTTAACTGACATCAATCACCACAGGTTCTAAAACTTTTAAAAGCAACGGTATTGTTATTCGAAAAAAATAACCGATATTGGTGCAGTGAAACTCCATTTGGTTTAGAGAAGTGGACCATCAAACAGTTTGGTCCCTTAAAGAAATGGAGGAAATAATAGGAGAGTAACATTAGACCAATTTACTGTAAGGGATTTAACGTATGCCATCAAGAACGTAAAACTTAAAGCTTAACTAAAATTGTTTTCTTCACGCTTCAATAATATTTTGTGGGTATTTACGAGGCCATTATATAAAATTTATAAGCTAGGAACCAGGAACAGACAGAAACGACCGATGAAGAAATTAGCGCTGCGGACACCATAAAGAACATGCGTTTCCCATAAATACAATAAGTTATGGGCACCGAAAGGCAAAAAATGGCTCGAAAGAGGGCCGAGAAGTAACACGCGAGAGTCTGGGGTAGAACGCCGACAGGTCAAGAAGTAACAAATGAATCACGATGAAAGCACGAACCGGGAATAGTTCAAACAATCGGTTACAATTAATTACTTTCCCAAGCATGTCAATCGCACGTCTCTTTCTTGTTCTATCATTTAGGTTCACGTTTGTCCAGGTAGACGGTCGGACGTACGAAACATGATCAAACTCAAGCGCGGCAAAACATTCAACCCTTTGCTTCGTCCACAATAACAATACCGAGACAATGTCCGGATATGGCAAAACAATGACTCAAAATCAAATGCATTCACTTCCAAATTTCGTTTGAATTTCAATCACCAACCAAATAAAATTAGATTAATCAACAAAGCAACAGGTATGTGGATTATATCAGTACGATTTACCTAGGCCTGGCCCTATAGGCGCGTACCGTGGTGCTTGAAAATGACCAAACTAATGTCTGTCACATCCCTTCAATTCAACCTTAACGATCCTAGTTTTGGTCGTTATGGCTCAACTGGTGTCGCTGACCCCTCCATGCGTTCTACCCATTTAAAAGGAGAGGAACAAAGGGACTTGGAAACTTTAACTGAGACAACCTCCTTCCATTTCCCGAATGACTTTTCTACGTTAAACACTCGCGACCTTTCTTAGTAACCAAATAATGTTATTAAATGATTCAAAACAATACGATAAATTCTCTAAGCGAAAACCGACGTGCCTTAATATCTGGGCCTTCCCACAAAAATAGTCGCCTCGCCGAGAAGTGGTTGCTGTCTCTCTCTCTCTCTCTCTCTCTCTCTCTCTCTCTCTCTCTCTCTCTCTCTCTCTCTCTCTCTCTCTCTCTCTCTCTCTCTCTCTCTCTCTCTCTCTTTCTCTCTCTCTCTCTCTCTCTTTCTCTCTCTCTCTTTCTTTCTCTCTCTCTTTCTGTCTCTCCACATTATGCGGTGAACTTCTTTTGATCCCAAATCAAAGGGATTTTTTAACCAACAGTTTGGAGAATGGATTGGTCGAGGGGGAACAATACGTTGGCCACCGCGTTCTCCTGATCTAACCCCCATGAACTATTTTCTTTGGGGGTCTCATTTAAGACAAAGTTTACAAACAGCGACCCACAACAACAAAGGACATGAAAATTAGAATAAGGCAATCTTTTATAGACATTCACAAAACGTTTCTATTCGATTTAATTGTCTTTTTTCTTGCAATATTGGTTTCGTTGTACGCGGAATCACCTTGGGTATCAGAACACCTATTAAAAATTCCATGTAAGCAATTGAACTAGACAAAAATTGCTGAAATTAAATGGACTTTATTTACTTTTATTAAGTTTGTAAAAAGTTGTTTGTTATAATCACAAAAGTAAATCGAAATGGTTGCACTGTAATTTTAGATTGTTTCCATCCAATTTTGCTGTTTTATTCTAATTTGAAAGTGCAGTGATTACAAGTACTCCTAAAGCAAGTGCGATAAGTAGGTACTTGGGAGTCTGGAGAAATCCGGTGGCTGCCGCACTGAAAGCTTCATCATTGATACAAATGAAGTTTTGGCAAAATTGACAGTCCGTAGTCATAGCTTCTTCCTTTCGCCATATTTCACGGTAACTTGCTGTGCAAAAATCGTGCATTTTGGGAAAATCTAAGGTGCAATTTACCTTAAAGTCAGCGCTTTTGAATTCCGTGGTAGCCCTTACATTTCTCTTATTCGTATGTGGAATACCAAAAGTAGTTGGACCACAGTACTCGTTTTTTGAGTCTTCACATACTTTGCAATTGGGTACGCCCCCTTTGACGTGATAGGTTGGCATCAATTGTACTGTTAAAATGTTTCTGCTTAAAATCAATATGCCTTCTTCAGGCGTGAACGTTATTAGCAAAAGAAAAGATACGATTTTGAGATTCATCGCGGTTGAGAAATGAACTGACATGCTTGCCTCGAAAAGTTTGTAACTGTTTATTTGAGATAACTAACGATTTCGTCACTTGTTTCGAGGATACCTGCTGTGTAAGGATTATTTAACTCACACTGTATACGTAAGCACAGATCTATGATGTAAGTTATAGACCATTCCCCCTGATCCGACACTAGAGTATCCGGTGGTATTAGGATACCATTGCCGACTCAGCGTCTGGTCCCGGCCAGCAACTCAATTATATTATTACTGTTAAGATCATGCGCATGCATGAATAATTATAAATCTAGTAATGTAGTGGTTGTTAAGAACGTTGTCATAAAGAAAATAAATAACAGAGTTTTGAGACTGTGATTAAGTACAAACACACTTTTTTCTTATCAGAAGCAACATACGCAAACAATTACATTTCTAAGTGTCGCCCTTTTCTAACGTGTATGTATTGTAACGGAACCCTATTTGGGGACTTATTATTATTATTATTAAGTACAAGTTGAGTTCGCGCAGGGACCCTCAGTGGTAAAATAATCTACAAATCCGAACTTTAAAAGCTCAAAATAAGAATTGACCTCCGACATAGCCTTCAACAATCGTCACCGTCATGATCGTGATCTCTACGGCTTAAACGCAATCTGCGAGTAAGCTAAGTGGCAACATTGAAATGGGTTCGGCACAAACGCGGTTCTAAAGCAACGCAGCCAGCAATATCCTTAGCCTGTGTTGAGTCCCACGTCTGAAGACGGCAGCCAACGAATCCAAAAGCTCCCAGAAGAATGGTGTTGATGATATTCCCAAAGGTACTGAACAATCGACCACAAGAAACGTTTCACTCTGAACTGACCCAACTCTCCCTGCGGACTCAACCTTGCCTGCCCTAACCCCAAACCCTCGACTCTCCCTCACTCGTCTGTCTGATAACTCTGGAACTGCCTCGAAAGAAGTCTTCGATTGATTGACTCTCTTGACCCCCGACCCTCACGAACCAACTCTCTCTGATCGACTGTCATCTGGAACTACCTTCCAATGACTGCCTCTGATCCCCCTTGCCTCAGCTCTCTCTGATCGACCGCCCCGGGGACTACCGTCCAATAACTGCCTTTTCAAGCCTCCTTGCCTCAGCTCTCGGGATCTTCGGAAACGACCTGTATTTCCTCCCAATCAGAACTACTCCTACCTCCTTACGACTATCCCCCTCTCTGAAGAGCAACCAATTACCTGCACGACCCTTTCCTTTGCGAACAATTGGGCAGCTTTAGTTTCCTTATTAGACCACGCCCTCTCACGTTGGGATTTTCATTTTTAACTACACGAAAGTTGGTACTACTGTCGTTTTATTGGCACCCCTGATGCATCTGGCCATCCATATGCCGCGCATCTGGTTACAATTAAAGCAACCTTGGGTAGGCCATTTGACCATTTCTGCGTTCTCAAGAAGATACCCTTGAATATGCCTTTCTTTGTTGTTTGACCTGGTACTCGTCTATTGTTTGGCCGAGCGCTTGACACGGGGATTATTTTCCCCATATTTGGAACCCATCTATCTTCGGCAATTATTGTCATTTAAGCAAACAAATCCGTTTTTGATAAGAACCTAATTTGCATGAATTGCGTTACATATCTTCATACCGTCACAATAGATTGTTTGTAATCCATAATCAAAACTGTAAACCAAAGACGATTAAACTAGTAATTTTATTTCTTTACCACCCACAATTATGTATTAGCCCAAAAAGAAAATACAGAGAATACAAGTACTCCTAAGGCAAGTAAGTACTTGGGAGTCTGGAGAAATCCGGTGACAGCCGCGCTGTAACCTTGAGTCTTGATGCAAAGGAAGTTTTGGCATAATTGACAGTCCCTGGCGATAGACTCTTCCTTTCGCTTGATTGCACCGTAACTTGCTTGGCAAAAACTCCTCATATTAGGGTAATCCAAGTCGCAATTTATTTTAAAGTTAGCGCTCGCATATTTCACCTTACCAATTCCCACATTGTACGTTAAACCTCTGCTGCTCTCCAACACTGCTATAGCAAAAGTAGTGGGTTGACACATCCCGTTTCCTGTGTCTTTACACACCTTGCAGTTTTTAGTACCTCCTGGGACACCAGCGGTTGGCACCAGAACTAATGTTGGTCCCGATTCTTGCGGTGGTGCTACAGCTTCACGTGCGAAGGTGAGAATCAGAAGAAGACAAACAATTTTAAGATCCATCACGATTAAGAAATTAACCGATTATTTTAGTGGTAGACACTCGACTTGTTACAAATACTTGAATTATTTATTGCAAATGGTTTGAATCTCTTTTTTTGAAATAAATATCGACCTTGTCAATTGTTTTGGAAATACTTGATGTGCAAGGCTAATTTAATACTTTCTTCATCGAAGTATGGCTTATGAGTTAAATGCTGTTTGAGTACTTACTAGAAGACTGGGCGATCTGGTAGTTAAATTTAAAGACTGGTCAGATACTGGTAATAGCAAAATAGTCAGTAAAGAAAACTAAATTTGTGAGTCAAACTTGTAATTTAATTTTGTTTCCACCCAATTTTTTTTGTATTATCCTAGAAAGAAATTGCAGAGAGTACTATTAAGGCAAGTAAGTACTTGGGAGTGTGGAGAATTACGTTTCCAGTCGCGCTGAAAGCTTTAGTATTAAGGCAAAGGAAGTTTTGGCATACTTGACAGTCCGGAGCCCTATTTTCTTCCTTCTCCTTGATTGCAGTGTAACTTGCTTTGCAAAAATCCTTCATATTGAGGTAATCCAAATTGCAATTTATCGTAAAGTTAGCGCATTTTAATTTTTCCCGGGCACCTCTAGCGTATTTTATAGACCTCTTCCTCACCATGGCACGCAGAGCAAAAGTAGTTGGTATACATGATAAGTCTTTTGCGTTTGTACACACTTTGCAGTTTTCTATATTCCCTTCGACGTCAGCGCTTGGGACCAGTACTAATGTTGGTCTCCACACTTGCGGTGGTGCAATGGCTTCAGGGGCGAAATTGAGTACCAGAAGAAAACAAAGGATTTTAAGGTCCATCACGATTACATCAACAATCTCTTTATGACTGACGACCTTGTCACTCTTTTCTGAATACTTAACATGCAAGGCTTAATCCTTAATCCATAGATCAATATAAAATTTTAAAAGGAATAGAGAAAGAAGATATAAGAGAGTAGGAAGAATAATCTTAATATCTTTAAACGAGAAAGTTAAAACCATCAATACATATTTTTCTTGAAATCAAAGCCAAATTTTCATTAGGTTAAAAGTACTTTATTTGCAATTGCTACGAGTGTAATACATTGTTTGTCATACACAGAAAAATTAACCAAATACGATTAAACTCATAATTGTATTTCTTTTTCGCCTAATTTTCTGTATTATCTTAAAACGAAAATACAGAGAGTACAAGTACTCCGAAAGCAAGTAAGTACTTGGGAGTCTGGAGAAATCCGGTCACTGCCGCGCTGAAACCTTGAGTATTGAGACAAAGGAAGTTTTGGCAGAATTGACAGTCCCTAGCCATTACTTCTGTCTTTTGCCTAAGTTCTTCGTAACTTGCCTCGCAAAAATGCTTTATTTTAAAGTAATCCACGTCGCAATTTACTTTAAAGTTAGCGTACGTATATTTCACCCTTCGTCTACGTCTCGCATTGTATATTGTATCTCTTCTGACATCCTCCATTGCCATAGCAAATGTACTTGGTACACAGGACACGCTTTCTGTGTCTGTACACACTTTGCAATTTTTAGTACTTCCTGGGACATCATAGGTTGGCACCAGTACTAATTGTGGTCCATATTCTACCGGTGCTGACACATCTTCAGTTGCAATAGTGAGTATCAGAAGAATACAAATAATTTTAAAGTCCATCACGATTAAGAAATTGGTTGTTCATTTTGGTGGTAGACGTACGAATATACTTCAAATAAATAATCTTGTCACTTGTTTTGGGAACAGTTGAAATGCAAGGCTAGTTTAATCCTTAGTACGAATTTCAAAACTCACATCAAATTTAAAATTACTTATAAATTTAAAAAATATCATATCCAAACGAAAATCCAATACATACTAACAAACAATGAGATTTTGAGAATCCAGGATTAAGGAAATATTCAAATCCTGGTCACGGCACCACTGTGACGAATTGGGGAGGGGGGCTACTTCGCTGAAAAGAGTGAAAGCGGCACTTCCGGGAAATACTCCGAAATCGTAAACGGCGGGAGATTTAAATCAACCCAAAACTTATTTGGTACCTTTGATCGTCTAGCATTTGGTAGGAACCCTTTTACGTTGTTTTCGTAGCATCCCAGATTTCGTAGTCAAAAGTCACGGCAAAGAAAATTAACGCCATTAAGGTGAGAACTGTTATTGAGAGTAAAGAAAGTGAAAATTGGATGAAGAATGAAGTCAATTGAAACGTCAAGTCGTTCGTGCGTCTGTGTGGGTGGTTTGGGTGATTTTTAACTGTTTGCTTTTAACTTAGTTAGGGTAAAATACCCGGTTTTCGGGTACCTTTCTAATTCGTTACGTTTTTATAGGCGAAGATCTTAATGAGTTTTTAAGAACAGAAGTTACTAATTGGTGGGAATTTCCAGATTTCAACGTGGCAAAACCTTTCTAATTCGTTACGCTTTTATAGGTGAAGATACGAATGAGTTTTCAAGAAAAGTATCTTTCCGGTTACGCTAATAAAAACCCAACTGCTTCTTCAAGCAGTCTGGGACAACCCAACCTACACACGAGGTTAAAAAGAAAATTGCCACAAGACCTAATTTAACAAACTTAGAACAGAACAATCCGGGAAAGAAGATCTCTCCTCTAGGTTAAGCGATAAACTGTACTTGTAGTTCTCAAAACCATGAAAAAACAGTCAAATCAAAGACTGTTGAGCTGGTTCGCTAATTAATAAAAAAAATTAAAAAAAAAATTATTATTGGATTTGCATTGTCTTGAGGACGAATTGAACTATTCATTGTTTATTGAACTGCAGTTTACCTTATAATTATCATGAGAACGAGATACCTTTTGATTGGTTTGACATGGAGTTACCTTTGGTTATTATTGTAATTGCTCTACTCTGTTTATCGTTATGTAATTGCGCTACCTTTGTAATCGTCATGTAATTGATTCGTTTGAATTGGTTGTAGCAAAACCTTGTTTGTAACCGTTTATTGAATTGATTGGGTCCAAACTTTGTTATTGCAAAATGTTATTGGTTGAATGGTATTGTTATGTTTATTTGTCGACAGTAATTGGTTTGTGTGTGTGTGTGTGCCTACGAGAGAGAGAGAGAGAGACAGAGAAAACGGAATTACCCTCCCCCTATTGCCATCTGGCGGCGTTCATCGATACCAACCAAACAAGACAACACACAACTCGTGAAGATAACGAGCGGACCAAAATATTGCACAACTAATGAAGACACCCACCAAATCAGCGACAAACTACTCTCTAACTAAGGAATTGAATAAAACTAAAGAAAGAAGAAAACAAATATCCTTAGTTTATATTGAGTTCCACGTCTGAAGACGGCAACCAACGAATCAAAAACTCCCAGAAGAATGGTGGATGATATTCCCAAAGGCACTGAACAATTGATCACAATGAACTCAATCCCACGAAACCTTTCACCCTGAACCGCCCCCACTTGCTGATCGACCGCCCTCTCAAGAAGACTTCGAATGACCAACCCTGGCTCATCTCTCTCTACCCTACCGGCTCGGTCGACTTTCTCTAACCGACTGTCCCCTATTGAACCTCTCTAAATGACTCCCCCGGAAGAAGACTCCTAACGACCAACCCTGACTGACTCACCCCCTCCCTGTTAATGGCTGACCGTTTGTATCTGGACCAATCAGAGCTACTCAAGCTTCCACGCGGCTACCCCACGCTTAAGAGCAACCAACCACCGTTTAGCACCTATCCTTTGCGAACAATCGGACACCTTTAGTTTCTTTACTCGACTACGCCCTCTCCCTCGATCGACTTTCATTTTTTTAACTATCGAAAGTTGGTCCTACTGTAGGTTTATGGCACCCTGATGCGGTTTTGGCCATCCACAATCTGCCGACCATCTGGTACAATTAGAGCGACCTTGGTTGCCATCAGACCATTTCTGCATTGTCGAGATGATTTTGAATAGGGCCCTTTTGTCGGCGCAATTCTTTGTGTACCTCCTATTGTTTGGCCTACCGCTTGACCTCTGGGAAATATTTTCCAGCTTTTGAATACATCTGGCGCTACCAAACCTCCTTTTTGATAATACCCTCATTTGTATGAATCGCGTAACCTATCTTCATACCTTCACATTAGATACCAGTCTTTTAATTCTGGCCTTCTGTCTATTAATCACAGAAGCTTTGATTACTACAATTAGTAATTCAATAAGGGCACCATGGTCTTTTGTGTATTGTTTCGTCTCAAAATATGGATAATCTTTATTCTTAACCGATGTTAACATCTCACAAAAATTCTCGTATGTAATTCTTCTTCGTTCTTCAAAAACTTTAACAAACTCTTTACATAGAGAATCATTCTCAGTTTTGACACCCTTTAGCTTCGAACACTTGGATTTTGGTACGAGGTTTTAGCCATGAATGATTCACCATATAAGTAAACAAAAATTTTATTATTCCATAATAAAACGAGTAATCATTAACAGTATAATATTTCTGTAGTTGTATTGATTATACAGGGTAGGTACATGTACAGGTAAAATGCATTTATCATTTTTATTTCTTTTACATAATTTATATTGTTATAGTATATTATAGCAATTATGGAAGTTCACAACGTGGAAAGTAATCCCTATAAAATTGAGTGATTGTGATTTCACTTGTTATAAAAAATTATCTATGTATTTCTCATATTCTTCTTTCTTACAAGTTAATTATTACTTATTCACTACTATCCTCGTAATTCGGACGAACATTACATTATTGTTATTAAAAAATTGATGAGGATCTAAGATTGATTATAAGGAAAGCAGTTCTTATCAAAATCTCGTCTACCTACTGGACAGTCAGAGCCTTCGACTCTGCATTTAACTCGGCACCCAATCAAGGCTGGAAGTGATTTATTTGGTTATTTAGATATTATTTAATTTAATATTATTTCATTAAATATTATTTAATTTAATATTATTTAATTTAATATTATTTAATTTAATATTATTTAATTTAATATTATTTAATTTAATAATATTTTTTTATTTAATTTTTTTTTTATTTAATATTATTTAATTTAATATTATTTCATTAAATGCTACTTGATTAATTTTGTACACCATGGTAATCACTTAGAAACAACAATCGACAATCGCTTCGATTAGCAGTTATTAATCCTTAATTAACGAATAACAAACAACAAACATCTTAATACACATTACATCACATTTCGTACATTGCGACAGTCTTATATGAATTAGAATGATAATAATATGATATATTAATGCGGCTATGCTAAAATTTGAAAATTATGAATAGTAGAGAAAGTTATGAGTAGAATTGCAACAATTTTCATTTCATAAATCCATAATACTGCATGTAAATTCTTTGGCAATTAAAATTATGTAATATAATACAAAACTTAACAGTTATAATAATAATAATGTAATATAATAATCAAATACTTAATAGTTAAGTAAAAAAAAATTAAATGTGAATGTAAAATAAGGAATGTATTCTATCAATTAATGCATAAAGAGGAATGTTTAGAACGAAATAGGTTAAACCTTAAACCTTATCTGTCAAGGTTTCTGCTTCAGCACATTCGCTCTAAATTGGCTAATGATGTTACCCCTTGGGTTATAATTAGCGACAACGTAACTTTGCCCATTTTGGTTTTTAGCCAAAGCTATCCCCAGCTCGGTACTATTCTTCCAAACAATTTGGGTAAAATGCAAAGTCCTGTGGTTGATGGCTTCTACTCCAAAATTGTGTTCTTTTGCTTCATCGTACCAGTTTCTTATGGCGTCCCTCGCTGAAGGTGTATGACTGTAATCGGAGGAAAACATAGAGACAATGCTTTCTCCATAAGAGTTCTTTGGGCGATGGCCAATGGTTCCCGTTTTGGCACAGTGATCTGCCCATTCTTTGGCTAAGTTGCATAAGTGCTTATTCAGCTTCATGGTCGGCACCCCATGTTTCCTCCTCAGCTCGTTGTGCACCTTCAGGCCATCTAATGCAAACTGGTCGAAATCTTCTTGAGATTGGTCCTTTAGGATACCATCTGGGGCATCTTTAGAAGTTGGACTGGAAACCAAATCGTCGTCTTGTTTTTCAGAAGAACTTTTGACAACATTTGGGACGTTTTCTGCATAATGTCCAACGAAATTACCAGCTGGGGAATAGTTGGCAACTACGTAAATGTACCCTTGTCGACTTTTTGCCACTCCAACTCCTAAAAACTCACTTGTTTTCCAAACTACTTGGGTAAAATGGCCGGATTTTAGACTATTAGGTTCTCGTCCAAAAGGATGAAGTTTTACTTCTTCATACCAAGTGTCCACTGGAGTATGACCAGTTATGGTAAAACTATGGTCGCTTGAAAACATGCAATAGATATTCTCACCGTAAGGAGAATTCTTCCTATGCTCTAAAATATTCTTGGAAGCCAAAATTTTTGCCCATTCCTCGCTGAATTTGCACAATTTCCTGTCTAATTTCAGAGGTGGGACACCATGTCGTTTCCGGTACTCATTATGGGAGGTCAGGAAGTCTTGTTCGAAGTCTCCTTCGGTTCCATTGGGGATGTTCCTCACACTTAGCTTTGAGATGCTTTCGAACATTCTGTCGGTGCTCGTGGTCATGCTAGAAACCATTTTATCTGTGCTGGTTATCATGTCTGTGCTTGAAACCATTTTATCCGTACTAGAAACCATCTTATCTGTACTAAAAATCATCTTATCTATACTAGAAATCATCTTATCCGTACTAGAAGTCATCTTATCTGTACTAGAAACCATTTTATCTGTACCAGAAGTGGTCCCATCAGTACTAGAAGTCATTTTGTCTGCACCAGAATTAATCTTATCAACACTCTCAGGACTCAAAACCATATTATCCGTTCCCCCAAGATTATTCTTCTTATCCAAAGTTTCAGTCATTTTCTCAAGGATATCCACATGGTTTCCATTAATCTCCGTAACGAACCCCCCAACAGGGGGCACATTCTCCGAATAGCTACCAATGATATTCCCAGGGGGTGAGTAGTTAGCAACGACCACAATTTTGCCCCCATACTTAGTAAAAGCCACCCCCAATTCTTTGGTTTCCTTCCAAACCACTTGAGTAAAATGTCCTGAGGAAAGACAACGAGGTTCTTCTCCAAAATGATGTTTCTCCATCTCGCTATACCAGTTTCTAACGGGCTCGTCCCCCGTTATGGTAATGTTATGATTGGTAGAAGATATACAATAGATGTTTTCTCCAAAATCTCTGTTTTTGCTGTGTTCTAAGACGGCTTTTTTGGATAGGTAGTCTGCGTGGATTTGGCTGAGTCTGCACATTTCTTTGTTTAGTTTTAATGGGGAGACGCCGTGCTTTTGCCTGACCTCGTTGTGAGCTTTAAGGCACTGGGATTGGAACTCCATCGTTGGGGTTCGTTTCTGGAAAAAAATTATGATCGTGAATATCTCTACATTTATGTTTTTGGATTTTTTATACATTTTTTTTTCATTTTTGAATAACTACTATCCGTACATTTTTTTCATAGTTTATAAACTAACTTGCTCGTAATTTTTAAAAAGTTACAATAAAATATTCTAAAATTTGTTATTATTATAATATAGTAGTAGTAATATTATATTATTTCACCTGATCACATTGGACATAAACATGAAATGTTGATAGAACCACATTATATTGCATGAAACGTAGTAGATACAAGATCGTATTCTAACCTGAAAGGAAGCGCATAAAAAGCAAGAAGCCTTCTGACAATGATTGATGCTTGCAAAAAGGCTTTCAGCAACATCACTCTCAAACGTATCTCCCTTAAGAGCAAATAAAAGAGCTATTTTATTGGCGTTTGGGAAAACGAGAATAAAATTGGATGTTGATGCCAAAATTTAGTTGGAAAAAGTTTCACAGCCATGAAATAAAAAAGGTTTTGAACTGGATATAACTTAGAACAAAATATAACTTAGAACAAAATATAACTTAAAACTATATCTAATTTCCATCTAGCATAAAACTAAATCTAACTAAAAAGTAGATCTAACTTAAAACTAGATACGTATCAAGTAATTATGTTAATTTAAACGTAAGAATCTTACCGTAGCACTAATTTTCCTAGCAGGAGGTTTAACCCTTTCAACAAGGGACCCAATCAACTCTGGAGGAAGTTTATCCTGGCAATTTTCTTTCTTTTCTGTTGTGATTTTGCATTCAGTTCTTTGTCCCCTAAACGTTTCTATTGTTTCTCTGGTTATTGTCTCTAACTTTGGATTCTGAAAACAGCAAAAAATATTTAGTTAATACTGAGAACATGAAAAATATAATATCGGCTCTATAGAGAGAGCAGATAGAAAGAAATACGAAGAAAGAAATTAGAAAAAAACCATTGGTAGGTAGGTGGTATATGTATTTTGCATATTTGAAAAATGATTCCCTCGTCTCTTTTTTAATAACAATGTATTTCCTTTTGTGACAATTTCAGTTCATTACACTATTTGTTATTGGAATTACCCAAGTTTGAAAAAAAGCTCTCAATGGCCAGCCATGCGTGTCCTCCTCGGGAGTCGAGAGAGAAAGCGTTAAAACAAATGCTCGTCTGTGCGAGGAACAAAAGACGGACGTACGGTACCACAGCAGAAAAAAAAATATACATCAGACAACAATGATGACAAAATTGTCGCTGGGACATGGTTTAATGGTCTTGAAATTGAGAGTAAGTGGTTTTTAACTGCGATTTTGCAATTATGTTTAGCGCTTAGAGGACGATAATTGGGTAATAATCGAATAATGATAATCGAAATAATGATAATCTAAACAATAAAAATAATTTAATATTAAGTAAATTAATATATAAGTACAGTGAAACCTCGATTTATCATTTTCGCAGGGACTGGTTGGAAAAAACGATTATGACGGAATAACGACCTTTGCGGACTAATAAAAAAAGAAAAAATAGAAATAAGTAATAAGGTGTTAAAAAAATATATTTTTTGCAATATTATATTGCTACAGTATTATATTACTACAGTAGATTTATCCGAATTGTTGTTTGTCAGAGCTGATCCGGATAATCAGAAATTCGGATAAACAAATCAATAACTAAATATAGCTGCGATTGTGCAAAATGTTAAGATGCTTAAAGTTCTAGATCTTTGATACGTCCTCAATCCTTTAACTGTCTTATTAGTTTAACTGTCACTCCTTTAACTGCCTTATTTCTTTAACTGTCTTATTTAAAGCCCTAGATATTTAGTACGTCTTCACTCCTTTAACTGTCTTATTTCTTTAACTGTTTTATTTAAAGCCCTAGATCTTTGGTACGTCTTCACTCCTTTAACTGTGTTATTTCTTTAACTGTCTTATTTCTTTAACTGTCTTATTTAAAGCCCTAGATGTTTGGTAAGTCTTCACTCCTTTAACTGTCTTATTTCTTGAACTGTCTTATTTAAAGCCCTAGATATTTAGTACGTCTTCACTCCTTTAACTGTCTTATTTCTTGAACTGTCTTATTTAAAGCCCTAGATATTTAGTACGTCTTCCCTCCTTTAACTGTCTTATTTTTTTAACTGTTTTATTTAAAGCCCTAGATATTTAGTACGTCTTCACTCCTTTAACTGTCTTATTTCTTTAACTGTTTTATTTAAAGCCCTAGATCTTTGGTACATCTTCACTCCTTTAACTGTCTAATTTCTTTAACTGTCTTATTTCTTTAACTGTCTTATTATTTAAAGCCCTAGATATTTAGTACGTCTTCACTCCTTTAACTGTTTTATTTCTTTAACTGTTTTATTTAAAGCCCTAGATATTTAGTACATCTTCACTCCTTTAACTGTCTTATTTCTTTAACTGTTTTATTTAAAGCCCTAGATATTTAGTACGTCTTCACTCCTTTAACTGTCTTATTTATTTAACTGTTTTATTTAAAGCCCTAGACCTTTGGTACATCTTCACTCCTTTAACTGTCTAATTTCTTTAACTGTCTTATTTAAAGCCTTAGATGTTTGGAACGTATTCACTCCTGTAACTGTCTTATTTCTTTAACTGCGATATTTAAAGTCCTAGGTCTTTGGTACGTCTTCACTCCTTTAACTGTGTTATTTCTTTAACTGTCTTATTACTTTAATTGACTTATTTAAAGCCCTAGATCTTTGATACGTTTTCACTCCTTTAACTGTCTTATTACTTTAACTGTCTTATTTAAAACCCTATATCTTTGGTACGTCTTCACTCCTTTAACGGTCTTATTTCTTTAACTGTCTTATTTAAAGCCGTAGATCTTTGGTACGTATTCACTCCTGTAACTGTGTTATTTCTTTAACTGTCTTATTACTTTAATTGTCTTATTTAAAGCCTTAGATCTTTGGTACGTCTTCACTCCTTTAACTGTCTTATTTCTTTAACTGTCTTATTCAAAGTCTCATATCTTTGGTACGTCTTCACTCCTTTAACTGTCTTATTACATTAACTGTCGTATTTAAAACCCTAGATCTTTGATACGTCTTCAATCCTTTAAGTGTCTTATTTAAAGCCTTAGATATTTGGTACGTTTTCAGTCATTTAACTGTTTTTAAAGTTCTAGAGCTTTGGTCCGTCTTAATTATTATTTTGAATATAATAAAATTTATCTTCTAAATGATTGAGTAATTTTTGGTTAGTTTGGGAAAAGATTTCTTGTCTATACATATTTACACCCGTCAGAGGTTTGATATTAAACAATAATAAAAGACTTTATTAAAAAAGTGTTACTAAGTTTTTGAAGATTGTCAAGAGTGTTTGAATAAATAATACGGTAAAACATGAAAAGAGAAACATTAAATGCGGTTTTTAATTACATTGATTATATAGGCATTTGTTGGGACCTTGGGCAAAAAACGATATGTGCGGCAAAATGAAACTCGTGCAAATGGATAACCCAGGTTTCAATGTATATATTTTAGTATATATTTTTGTTGGATAAATTAGAACTAAATTAGAACTAAATTTAGAACTCACCTCGCCATCCCGCATAGAAGCAAAGGTCCTTTGATCCGTCTTCCTGACCATTACAATCCTGCTAGAGCCATCGTGACCATGGGCAGTCTTCCGGAATCTGTGCAAATCCGTCAAAGTTCCGGGGAATCCGGGCTTCCTCCTGTACAAAGACATTTCCATTGCGTAACCACACATTTTGTTCGAAATTTCAACAACAAAAAAATAAGAAAAGTCACTTAATAACACACAGGGTCTGTACTTATTATGTACTTATTTCGTAGCTTATATAAACGCACACTTGCACGAAATGTTATTACATAAATTACACTTAATTATGTTATTAGAGAATAGCAGGTAGGTAATTGGAATGAAAAAAAAAATAACAAGTTTTAAGACTCCGCACAAACTACGTCTGATGGCAGGTCTGTCTTATGGTAACTGTCTTATGGTAACTGTCTTATGGTAACTGTCTTATGGAAACTCTGCCTTATAGAAACTCTGTCTTATGGAGTTCAAAAGATTGGTCGCAATTGAAATCCACACGAAAATATTTACAGGTGCAGCAGGCAAGTAATCGAACTGGCTTTAATGTTTTATGGATATTGGTAGCATAAATTCTCGTACTAAAAACCAATAAACCAGAGAAGCCAAATAATCGCGTAGAAACGAGTTCAAGCTCGTTTCAGCTTATTGATTCCCGTTTTAGCTCGAATCCAAAGAGCGTTAACAATATTTTCACACGCGACAAAATTCAGTGACTATTTTTATAGGCACAAAATTCAGTGACCATTTTTATAGACACAAAGTTCAGTGACCATTTTTATAGGCGCAAAATTCAGTGACCATTTTTATAGGCACCGGATCGGAATTATTAAACTTTTCAGCCGAATTACCAAAAAAATTACTAAAAGGCAACATAGCGTTTAATTTCGCGCTAGAAACCACCGGCCCGGAATTTATAGCGAACCGATGAGTTTAAGATTCACTGGTTTAAGTTATAAGCGGTTTAAGCCCGGAAGCGTCCGCCACGAGCCCGGAGTCAAGTTCAAATGGCTAGCTTTAGGTGCTTTACTGGACGCCAGAGTTGAAAAAGAGTGTGAACAGCGTTATTAGGGGCATACAATCGATTCTTAGCTTAGGATTCGAACTCATCCAGACGAACATTTCACGCTAGTGAATCGGTATCAAATGCTTAGAGCTCGTTAAAACCGAATAGCGTGCATAAAAAGTGGCTACCCCTGAAACGCAGGCCTTTCCAATCTTCGTTCCGTTTTGGTAACCAAGTGTGACAAATTTTAACTTTGTGCGGTACATCGGTATGGGATTAGTCGTTATTACTACGTTGGTATTTCTGTTCTGAATTTATGTCCTAAAGCAGTAAATAAATTTAAAAACATACCTCACTGAATAAACTATAAATAAATTTAAAAATAAACATAAAAAAAAATTGTTTCCCTAAATAAACACTCTAAGCGTATGTGCTCACTATAGCGAGCACAAACGTATGGTGCGCCCCCACCAATTGTGCAGGTATAGGACAATTTGTATGTATAATATTAAGAGCTTAAAATCTTCAGAAATAGTTAACCATTTCGGTTTGTTTTCTCACAGAAACGAATTTATGCGTTTAAAAAGCCTAATTAAAGTCACATTCCGTAAAGCAAACGTGTTTGAAATGTAAATAACAATTAGTTCTCGCAATTAACGTGGCCACCTGATTACGTCTTAAAATGGGCAGTCTTGTACGAGTATGTACAAGTAATAAATTAAACGTAAATGAAATTTAGGACGTCTCATTATTATACAATAGTTTGTATGCAAAATAACGCATTTATTGATGGTACTATAATCTATGTAGGTATACTATAAATTGTTTAATAAATTGCACTTCCGAAACTAACGGGAAGAGGTCATTACTTTTTATTGTTATTGCTTTATAGTGTAATAAACAACAGTGTTTGATTTTTTTTTAGGATCACGCGCGCTGAACCTTCTTCTATTACTGTTATTATAGTTAGTAGTATATAGTTGGTTGTATCTTCTTCAACTTCATTATTTTTTCTAATTTTTTTTTTTTTTTCGTTGAACACGTTTTTCGAGCCCGCAATTAGAACCAAATTAATAGCAGGGCTTCTCAGGCTCGCTGACCGTGTAACCTAAAAATCCTTCGCCGCCCGTTTAGGTTCACCAATTCGGGGCAAAGCCGAAGAAGCGAAGAAGAAAAGTGAAATATAATCACGTACATAGTTTTCCTCGCGATCCTTTATGGTCTGTGAACAAATATGTCCGCACGCCGCCTGCTTTTTTATTTCTTCTTGCTCAACATCGCAGATCGCAGTGGGCCGCGTGAGCTCAATCTTCGTGCCGAAGCAATAATTAATAATAATGCGCTCTTGCGTCGCAGTTGGCCGACGCGCCGCCTTTGAAATACATCGAGGCGGCCGTGGCGTGCGCCACATAAATAGTCGATCGGGACTGATTTTAATAAGATCGTAATAATTAGAGGAACGAAGATCGTGCGCTTAAATAAATACTTATAAATAAATGGAAACATAAATAAATAAATATAAAAAGAAACGAATATGTAAAAATATATTGTATTTTAGTAGGTACCTAAGAAAAAAATCATTTATACCTACTAAAAACTGGTTCATTGGGACAATGAATTTTTTGTTTTTTATAATGTACAAATACGTAAGATTTCATTGAAGTATAAAAACTTAACGAAAATATTAATATGCCTAGAAATAACATCAATGAATTAATTCATTGAAGGGGCGTACCTGTTAATAAAGTTAATGAAGAAAGTCGTTATAACAATGAACTTTTTTATTATATTTACGTACATTACGTTCAACACCTGAGTAAATCAAAACTAAGTAATGTTATTGTTAATTAGCCATCTGGGCTTTAACAGGAAGAAGCAGACCAGTTCGTAAGCCATCAAGCAGACGTCCAAATAGATTGCCATCAGCAAGTAAAACACAACTGCTTCGCCTCGATCCTTCAAATCAGAAACCGTGAAATAGGCTCCTCGACTTCCTTCCCCATGTTAATTAAGTGCATTATGTGTGTGTTGGCAGCGAGTCGGACAACAAGTGTTAACACTTGAACCGCTTTAGTCGGCTTTTAGCTTAGGCCCATTGTTTGGCTGGGCATCATTGTGCCTCCTCGGCCGTCTGTCGCCTCCAGAATTAGCTTCCCATTGAGCGTTTTGTCTTGTTCTAATCGCGATTTTTCCGGTTCTTACATAATTAGCTTCGTCTTTCGGAAGGTATTTTTATGGTGATTTAATAATAGACGGGTTTAATGAAGCGTAGTTGGCATAGCGGAAGAAGGTAGAGGAGGATATGTTTTCAAGGAAGCTATTTGAAAAAAAATAGTGTAGGGAAAAAATAATGCTAAGAAAAATATTAATGGCATGGAAAAATAATGGTAAGAAGAATATTAATGCCAAGAAAAAATAATGCCAAGAAAAAATAATTCCAAGAAAAAATAATGCCTAAAAAAAATAATGGCAAGAAGAATATTAATGCCAAGAAAAAATAATGGCAAGAAAAAATGATTCGAAGAAAAAATAATGCCTAGAAAAAATAATGCCAAGAAGAATATTAATGCCAAGGAAAAATAATGCCAAGAAAAAATAATTCCAAGGAAAAATAATGCTAAGAAGAATATTAATGCCAAGAAAAAATAATGCTAAGAAGAATATTAATGCCAAGAAAAAATAATGCTAAGAAGAATATTAATGCCAAGAAAAAATATTGCTAAGAAGAATATTAATGCCAAGAAAAAAATTAATGCCAAGAAAAAATAATGCCAAGAAGAATATTAATGCCAAGAAAAAATAATGCTAAGAAGAATATTAATGCCAAGAAAAAATAATGCCAAGAAGAATATTAATGCCAAGAAAAAATAATGCCAAGAAAAAATAATGCTAAGAAGAATATTAATGCCAAGAAAAAATAATGCTAAGAAGAATATTAATGCCAAGAAAAAAATTAATGCCAAGAAAAAATAATGCGAAGGAAAAATAATGCTAAGAAGAATATTAATGCCAAGAAAAAATAATGCTAAGAAGAATATTAATGACAAGAAAAAATAATGCTAAGAAGAATATTAATGCCAAGAAAAAATAATGCCAAGAAGAATATTAATGCCAAGAAAAAATAATACCAAGAAAAAAATTAATGCCTAGAAAAAATAATGCCAAGAAGAATATTAATGCCAAGAAAAAATAATTCGAAGAAAAAATAATGCCTAGAAAAAATAATGCCAAGAAAAATATTAATGGCAAGAAAAAATAATGCCAAGAAAAAATAATGCTAAGAAGAATATTAATGCCAAGAAAAATATTAATGCCAAGAAAAAATAATGCCAAGAAAAAATAATGCTAAGAAGAATATTAATGCCAAGAAAAAATAATGCTAAGAAGAATATTAATGCCAAGAAAAAATAATGCCAAGAAGAATATTAATGCCAAGAAAAAATAATTCCAAGAAAAAATAATTCCAAGAAAAAATAATGCCAAGAAAAAATAATTCCAAGAAAAAATAATGAAAAGAAAAAATAATGCCAAGAAAAAATAATGCTAAGAAGAATATTAATGTCAAGAAAAAATAATGCCAAGAAGAAAATTAATGCCAAGAAAAAATAAAGCTAAGAAGAATATTAATGCCAAGAAAAATAATGTCAAGAAAAAATAATGCTAAGAAAAAACTTAATGCCAAGAAAAAATAATGCTAAGAAGAATATTAATGCCAAGAAAAATAATGCCAAGAAAAAATAATGCTAAGAAGAATATTAATGTCAAGAAAAAATAATGCCAAGAAAAAAATTAATGCCAGGGAAAAATAATGCCAAGAAGAATATTAATGCCAAGAAAAAATAATGCTAAGAAGAATATTAATGTCAAGAAAAAATAATTCCAAGAAAAAATAATGCCAAGAAAAAATAATGCCAAGAAAAAATAATTCCAAGAAAAAATAATGCAAAAAAAAATTAATGCCAAGAAAAAATAATGCCAAGAAGAATATTAATGCCAAGAAAAAATAATGCCAAGAAAAAAATTAATGCCAAGAAAAAAATTAATGCCAAGAAAAAAATTAATGCCAAGAAAAAAATTAATGCCAAGAAAAAAATGAATGCCAAGAAACAAATTAATGCCAAGAAAAAATAATGCCAAGAAAAAATAATTCCAAGAAAAAATAATGCAAAAAAAATTAATGCCAAGAAAAAATAATGCCAAGAAGAATATTAATGCCAAGAAAAAATAATACCAAGAAAAAAATTAATGCCAAGAAAAAAATTAATGCCAAGAAAAAAATTAATGCCAAGAAAAAAAAGTAATGCCAAGAAAAAAATTAATGCCAAGAAACAAATTAATGCCAAGAAAAAAATTAAAGCAAAAAATGAATACAAAGAAAAATTAACAAACTTGTGATTTTAATACACAAATTTGGTAGTTTGTATTATTTTTTTTTGTATAATAAAACTTTAATATTTTTAATTTAAAAAATTAGGAAACAATGAACAATTTATTAATAAGTATTTTCTACCACCTATGGTAATTGAAATGTAAAGTACGCATGTAAAATATAAAATATATTGTCGTAATGAAAGATAAATAATAATAATAATAACTAATGAAAACAAATGAAAAATTATATAATTTTTATATTAGTTTACGAATTTTTATTTCTGCCTTATAATTATTTTAATAATTATATTACTTTGTTATTATGACCATTGCTTTATTCCAATATGCACAATAATATGTTAAATTTATTATTTATCATCAATTAATTTCTTAGTTATCTTTATAACAAGAAGTTTCAACAATGTTTCTTTAGATATTAAGAAAGAAACTTTATTTATCTTGATTCTATGGCAGCAAAATTATTTTTCTTAAGTCAACTAAAAATGCTGTGTTTATTTCTATTTACTTTCTTAATACTCTCAATGAACGAAATTGGATTGTTTTTACATACATTATCTTTATATAATTTTTACATCGTTTTTCCTTTATATTTATTACTTTGTATATGGATTATTTTTTATATTTTCTTTGTGAATATATTTGTTGCTCTTTATCTTGCTATAAATAATTTTCTATGTTTATCTTCCTTTTATGATTTTGAAATTATAGTTCCTTATTCTCTAAATTTTAAAATTTCTTTTGTTTAATTTTACATATAGGGAATCATTGCCTAGAAAGAGTTGCGAGCGCTGGCGGACGGTTAACTCTGTCCTTCCAAATACTTTCTCTCTCTGCGCAGGCTGCATCGACGTCTCCCAGAAAGATTTGGTCAAGCAGTACTATGTATATTTTTGAAGAATGGAAAACAACCAATATATATAATAGATTCGAACGATTTTAAAAACATTAAACGTTAAACAAATAGGATTAATAATTGTTTTTGGTTTCTGTTAGTGATGGCTCCGAGTGCCAATATTATTCAATTTACAAAAACCTGACTTTATTATAAAACTAAAC
>JAWQRP010000625.1:0-25470 GCA_033557875.1 Quadriops clusia
CATAGTCAAATGCTCATGCAATATAAAGCCAACACGTTCTTTTGATATCTTTACAATGTCAGCTAACTCACGCAACTTCACTTTTCGATTATTCAAAACGATTTTGTGAATTTTTTTGATATTTTCTGGTGTTACCGCCTCATTTGGACGTCCACTGCGTTCTGCATCATCGGTGTCTCTACGACCACGTTTGAAGTCAGCAAACCAACGTTTTATTGTTGTTTTTGATGGAGCAGAGCCCGGATAATACTTTTCAAGCCATTGCTTCGCTTGAACGGTATTTTTTACAATCAAGAAGCAGTGTAAAATTAAAACACGAAATTGTTTTTGATCCATTGTTTTGAGAATAACAAAAGTAGTGTCACTCCTAGTACAATAACTCACAAACTTATGAGTAGAATATCATGAAATTTTAACAGCTTTCTTTTGAAGTATAGTACTAACTGAAAAAGCGGTGAATACAATAAGACTAGCGCCGTCTATGTGTTAGGCCCGGGACTTTCAACCCATGTGTTATAACCCATTATTCAAATTGATACCCAATTAATTTTCAATGATTATTTCTAATAGTAGGTAATACCTTGTCCAATTTATACCTTTTAATATATTGTTAAAATGGCATTAACAACATTTTAGACAACACAGGCATAGAAACAACACACGTTTAATTTTCTGTAATATTCATTCTTATTTGTATTTCATGGAAAAAGTTCAATTGACAAAATCTCAATAAACCCAAGAGAGAATGTTTTACGCCATCTTCTTCATCTCACTCTGAATCCAATGGAAAAAATCGCTCACTTTAATAAAAACCACATTATTGTCTGCTGTCTTATAACCGCTTAAAACCCCCAATAAGCAATTTTCATTTTGGTAATTTGTCACCAATCCTCCTCCAGAATCACCCGAGCAAACTGTAGGAATTTTGCGTTCTACGCAAACGTGGTTAATATCGTCCTTTCCACAACTCCTTGTGGAAGAATCAAAATATTTTAATTTCTTGCTGGGTGCATAATTAGCCTCACATCCAAATCCAGCAAATCTAACAGATGTCCCCAAAGGCGGAAACGATTTTTGACACATCTTCACCTTCTGGACTTTTTGACTAAATTGGATCGGCGTTGATACCTTGATGACGGCAATATCGAATGGAATAGGTTTCGAATTGTTGTACTTAGGATAGATGGCAAATTTGGAGATTTTGTGCCTTTGGCCATCTCCTTTGGTCCAATCAGTGGTACCAACCAAAACTTCTGCTGTTTCGTTCGACGTCAGGCAATGGGCAGCAGTTAACACAAAATTAGCATCTATGATCGAAGCAGTGCAGAAAGATATGGAATTTATGGTAATTGAGGTGACGTATGGGACCATTCTGATATCTGGGACATACTGGCCTCCTATGACTCGTTCTTCTAGGTTAAAGGAGGAAGAAGAACTTAGGATGAAGAGAAGAAGTAACGAACTAGAGGACAACATTTTTTTAGAGTAATTGAAAGGGCAGAAAAATTGGTTTATATAGACGATTTCTAGTATCATCAAAAAGTTGTTGTTGGTCACGAGTTACGATCGTGTGCAAAATATTAATGCCTTTTCGTGTGGTAGTTTATTATTTTGTTTTCAATTTTATTATTTAAAAATAGCTTAGATAGTAGAAGCAAGAATATTAGTTCCACGAATCTGTGGAAACAAATGTTATGATGAAAATAGCAAATCTTTCTTTACAAAGACATTAGTAAAGAATGAAATCCAGGGCAGTAAGATTATCTAAACTTAAATTAAAGCAATAATCGGATTATCTTCATCCGTTTTATCTTTATCCCCATTGTTTGGGCACCTAAAAACATGACCTATAAGACGATTCCATTTTAGACACCAGTACTTTACCAAATCCCTTGCCAAAATGAACTCTTCTCCGAGCAGCAACATTTTAATTGTATTCCTCACGACTTTGGTAATTTTACCAAAGTCCATACAATCAAGCGAATTGTCAACAGATACAAGAATTGTAAATGGCAATTTGGGCAAGGTCGAGCAATTTCCTTATATGGCATCTCTTAGAAAAAATGGGGGGCTTTTGTGTGGTGGTTCGATTTTGAGCACCGAGTGGATTTTAACAGCTGCTCATTGTATATACAGGTGAGTTATATCAATTCATTGAATAATAACGTTAAATTTACCTGATATTTCAGACAAACTCAATCAGAGCTAACAATAGTAGTAGGAAGCACAAATCTCTCAGAAAGTTCCAATCCTCACCAAATATCAAAGCTCATCCATCATCCAGCATTTTCCAACCAAGCATTTCAAATTATCAACGTAGATGTTGGTTTGCTAAAACTCAAGGAAAAACTTCAATTCGGCCCAAAGGTCCAAAGGATTAAGTTGAGTTCAGAATATGTTGGAGGTGGAATAGATGTGGTTATTAGTGGTTGGGGACAAATCGGAGCTAATTCTGGCATCAGCAACACGTTGCAATACTTACAGACAAAAACTTTGAATCATTTTACATGCCGCTCTTTGCTGTTTCCCCCCCATATCATTCCGATTTCGGAAATTTGCACCCTCTCCCCCTATGGGAAAGGGATTTGTTTTGGAGACTCTGGAAGCCCTCTGGTGGCCAATGGGGTGCAAGTAGGGGTGGCTTCTAGGGCGATTCCTTGTGGGGTTGGGAAACCTGATATGTTTGCCAGGGTTAGTTACTATTTGCCCTGGATTAAGAAAACTATCGAAGGGAACTAATAAGAAGAAAAATTGTTTACCCTTTTTAAAACTAAACAACAACAAAACTAAGTAATTGATAAAATGTATATTAAAAAGATTAACTGCTTGAATTTTTGAAACTCTTGAGAATCCTAATTTCTCATCAAGGATAGTAGGACTACCAGAGTCTAAGTAAGATTTTGCTGTTTTTTAAGTATACAAAGGACTTGATTATCTCCAATCTTTGTGTTTTTTAAAAGTGAGCAAAAACTCTATTTGCTTCAAAAGATTTACGGTTTCAAATCCAAAGCATAATTGCCCAAAAAGCTTGTATTTTGTATTTGTATAACATAAGAAATTTAAATGCCCAAAAAACATTGGTTACTCCTTCATTATTGGCTTCGTAGACAATATCAATGAGTATGTTTATGGCATAATATTTTATTAAACATATACTTACAAAAGAATTAACGACACTACTATGTAGTAGAAGTAACCTCAAGGAATATAACTAATTTTAGAAAAATAATTCTGGACATTGGGCAACTATCCAAAGACACCTGCTACACCAGTAGTACATCATTCTAATATCCAATTTCATAAAATAAATATTAACATAATATAACAAAAAATAAAAATTAAAAACGGTGCATGGTTGGTAGTTGCCACAAATGGTAAATGCAAGATACTGTCTTCCTCGACAACTGGTTGAATTTTTGGAAACCATGAGGAACCCAATTTGTTTGTTGGATTTCTCATCTAGGTTAGGAATATAAGAGTCACGAAAGCATTTGTTGTTTCTATTCTTTAACGCTATACTCTAAACTTTAAGTCTTAAAAGTGGACACAGTTCTTAATTATCTCTTAACTTTTACTGTCCTACAAATAGATAAAACTATTTATTATTTTCTTAATTATTTTTAAATTTCTACTGTCTTCTAAGTAGACAAAAGCTTTGTCTTATTTCACTCTAAAGAGTTAACAAAATTGTTAATGGTTTTAAAACTTCATTGTCTCTAAATATTAACTGTCTTAAAAGAGGACACGGGTCTTAATTATCTCTAATTCTTGACTGTTTTCTAAGTAGACATAAGTCTTTATTATTTCTATAATTTAGCTAAGACAGATTATTAATTATCTTTTAACATTTACTATATTCTAAGTAGACTAAAGCGTTTATTATTGCTTCATTTTAATTCTGCCAAAGGTTAATAAAATTTTCAATGATTTCTAAAGCTTTATTGTCTCTAAACCTTAACTGCCTTAAAAGAGTACACTGATCTTAATTATCTCGAATTCTTTCTTCTTTTCCATGTAGACAAAAGTCTTTATTATTTCTACTAGCGTGTTTTTGCCTTTTATAACACAGGGGTGATAATTTACTAGGACAGATTATTAATTATCTTTTAATCATTACTATCTTCTAAGTAGACAAAAGCGTTTATAATTGCTCCATTTTAATTCTTTAAAAGGTTAACAAAATCTTCAATGGTTTCTAAAGATTTATTGTCTGTAAACTTTAACTGTCTTAAAAGAGTATACTGGTATTATTCTAAATAAAAGGGTTGGTTGTACTTTCTTGACTGTTTAGTTTTTCAAATAAGCTACCGGTTTCGCCGGTTGACCGGCCTCTTCAGGCTTATGTAGTCATAGGTTTGAGATAAGTTCGGGTTAATAATTTGTCTTTAGAATCTAGATACAGAGTTATTCCATTTTAAAATTAGACACAGGGCAAAGTATAACATTTTAAAAAAATATATGGACGTGTACAAAAATTTTTCTATCTTCTAACTATCAGCTTATATACGACGCACGCTTCACAACCCGATTAAACACATAAAAGCTGATAGTTAGAAGATAGAAAAATTTTTGTACACGTCCATATATTTTTTTAAAATGTTATACTTTGACCTGCGTCTAATTTTAAAATGGAATAACTTTGTATTTATACTCTAAAGAAAAATGATTAACCCGAACTTATCTCAAACCTACGACTACATAAGCCTGAAGAGGCCGGTCAACCGGCGAAACCGGTAGCTTATTTGAAAAAATAAACAGTCAAGAAAGTACAACCAACCCTTTTATTTAGAATAAAATCATCTTGACCTGGGAATTCCTCTAATATACTGGTATTATTTATATCAGTATGTTTAAGTAGACAAAAGTGTTTATTATTGCTACAATTTAACTAGGACTGATTATTAATTATCTTTTAACCTTTACTATATTCTAAGTAGACTAAAGCGTTTATTATTGCTCCATTTTAATTCTTTCAAAGGTTTACAAAATCTTCAATGGTTTCTAAAACTTTATTGTCTCTAAACCTTAACTGTCTTAAAAGAGTACACTAGTTTTAATTATCTCTATATTTTTACTGTTTTCTAAGTAGACAAAAGTGTTTATTATTTCTATCATTTAACTAGGATAGATTATTAATTATTTTTGAACCTTTACCATCTTCTAAGTAGACTAAACTGTCTATTATTGCTCCATTTTAATTCTGCCAAAGGTTAACTAAATCTTCAATATTTTCTAAAGCTTTATTGTCTCTAAACTTTAACTGTTTTAAAAAAGGACACGGGTCTTAATTATCTCCAATTGTTTACTGTTTTCTAAGTAGACAAAAGTGAATATTATTTCTGTCATTTAACTAGGACAAACTATTAATTATCTTTGAACCTTTACTATCTTCCAAGTAGACTAAAGCGTTTATTATTGCTCCTTTTTAATTCTTGAAATGGTTAACAAAATATTCAATGGTTTCTAAATCTTTATTGTCTCTAAACCTTAACTCTTTTAAAAGAGAACATGGGTCGTAATTATCTCTAATTCTTTACTGTTCTCTAAATAGACAAAAGCCTTTATTATTTTTATAATTTAATTAGGACATATTATTAATTAATTTTTAACCTTTACTATCTTCTAAGTAGACTAAAGCGTTTATCATTGCTCCATTTTAATTCTTTCAAAGGTTAACAAATTTTTTTTCTAAAGGTAGTGTGGCTCTAAATCTTAACTGTCTGAAAACAGGTTGGATTTTTGAAACCCCTTAGGAACCCAATTTGTTTGTTGGATTTGTCATCAAGGATAGGAACATAAGAGTTCCCAAAACAAAATTTGCAAGGTTGGCCTTTCTGAATTATACTAACATTGGTTGTTAAAGCTTAATTGTTTCTAAACCATAACTGACTTAGAATATAACCAACGCCTTAAATGTCTCTAAATTCTTACTGTCTTAAAATAGAATAAAGGGCTTAATTACTTCAAACCTTTATTATCATCTAGGTAGACAAAGGCATTAACTATCTCCACACTTTAGCTCTTTTAAAGATGGGCAAAATCTTCGTTTGCTTCTAAAAATTCATTGTTTCTAAACATAAATTGGTTTGGAAGATAACGAACGACTGAAATATCTCTAAACCTTTTTTATCTTAAAAGAGGATAAGGGTCTTAATTTCACTACACATTTATTGTCTTCTAAGTAAAGAAATGTCTTAATTATTTCCAAACTGTAACTCTTATAAAGGCGAACATAAACTTTGTTTGTTTCTAAAGCTTAATTGTTTTTAAACCATAACTGTCTAAACCATAAATAACATGGAAGATAACGAACGCTTTAAATGTCTCTAAACCTTCAATGTTTTAAAAGAGGTTGCCCAAAAAATCATTGGTTATTCATTCATTGTTAGTTTCTTATACAATACCAATATAGTTAGTAGTAGAATATAGATTTAGCAAATTATTTGATTAAAAACACATGCCAACATATATGGTGGTATGGACAAGCTCAAGGAATAAAATTAATTAAAACAAAACTACTTCTGGATCTGGGATTATAAACCAAAGATATGTACTACACCATCGATAGTTATAGAAAAATCATTGTAATACATGATTTCAACAAAACTATAATAACATAACAACTGATAAGAAATAAATTAAGAAATTAGTCAGACACAAAATAAGTGATAAGATTTTAAAGAAATTAAAGAGAAACGCAGTAGTTATTGTGTCCTAGAGTGTTGTTGGTGATGTATTGGATCCATTGCTGGTAATTACCACAAATGGTAAACATAAGAAACTCTCTCCCTCGGCAACTGGTTGAATTTTTGGGACCCTTGAGGAACCCAATTTGTTTGTTGGTTTTCTCATCAAGGATAGGACTACCAGAGTCCCCAAAACAAAGTTTGTAAGGTTGGTCTTGGTGGATTATTCCAAGATAATGACTCCTAACGCCAACAACGTTTCCAGTCATATACGAGAGCCTTTCGGCAAGTTTTGGCATTCCATCGCCCACTACGTCATTGATCAAACCCCATCCTGGAACCTTGACTTTCATTTGTATTTGGTATTCAACTGTTTGGACCTTGTTGACATGATTTTTGAAGACTATAGGATTATCAGTTTTTAGTAGAGCTATATCGTGACCTTTTTTACTATTCATGAAGCAAAATTTGGAGATGTTGTAGAAAGTCCCTTTGCCAACGAGGACGGAGCCTGCTTCGATTGCGATTGATAGGATTTTGCCTTTGGTGACATGCCTTGAAGAAGAAAATTTTTATCTTAAGAAAATCCTTTCATATTTCAGGTTACAAAAAAGTTTTCAATTCTTTTTTGTTTTACATCAAAAAGAAATTACGTACTTATCCACACAATGTCCTGCAGTGACAATCCAATTTTCGTTTAAAATAGATCCTGTACAAGTCAGGGATAAGGTATCGGTGTTTATGATTATTCGTACAATGAAGGGAAATTGGCCTAATTGGGCGTCTTTTCCGCTGATAACTCTTCCGTTTGAGTCTACAAGAATTATATTATAATTATTTTTTAATTTTGAAAAAAATATTATTTCATAGTAAATAAACTTACTGCAATTTCCAAGTGGTATAATTGTTGAAAATAGGGCAAAATAGGTACAAATTGATTTTATTTGAAATCGAAACATAATGAAAAGCAAATTTTGACCAAGTATGTTTCTTGGTTGAAGTTTTCTTTTTGATAAATGAAACGCAATTGCCTTATATAACTACCATTAAAAAATAGTTCGTGTAATGGCTGTAAAGGTTATTGTTAATTTGTTTCTTTTTATGATGGTAAGTTCACGTTCCTTTATACGTAAACACTAGATATAACTATTTTAGATAAGGGCTGAATAAACTGACTAGAGTTTTTGAATTAGACAACACATAGTAAGCATTACAAAATAAATAAAATGAATTATAAAATAAATTAAATAAGCTCAGGATAGCAGGTCCTGCGGTTTCTAGTAATGTTTATATGTATGTGTCTTGTACGTGAGGGTAAAACGAAAAGTTTTTATTTCACCTACACTCGAAGTAAAGTTACATCTAAATGCAAATTGGCGAAATAAGACGGCGAGCAGACTTTTGCGCCGAAGTTTGTATTGCATTAAAGTTTGTTAGGATAGTTAACGAACGGGGCAAATTCGACAGGATATAATTCGGTGAATGCGCAATCTCGTCCGATAAAGGCGAGCGGGTTTTAAACGAGTCAAAGCGAAAATAAAGTTTCGCGGATCAGTTTAACTAAATAAATAAACTTTCGGGGAAAAGTGAGGAGTTTCACTTTGAGAGGTGCGCAACTAAATTTTCCGGCGAGAAAATATGCCAAGAAAATGATTAGGACGTATTAAAAAAATCATTAGCGAAAATTTGAAGCAAAACAAAATCTCAACAACATATATTGTGTGAAAAAGTAATTAGGGCTATTACCACAGAATGTGCTATTACGTACTTACTTTATTATTCAACAAAATGATTAAATAATAACAACATCTGCAATAATCTACACCTTAATTCTTTATAAGTATAAAAGGGTCATAAAATTTAGTGCCATGCTTTAAGAACTGTAATAAAATTTAATCGGATTATACATTTTGCATTCTTTTAACCAAAGCCGCTTATAATTAAATACTTTTACAAAATATGTAAATGTAAGACTCTTCGTCGAAAAGTAAATTAAATAAACAAAAACATACTAGACATAATCCATCATCCATATAATTCATAAACTATTGTATATCTATGACATAGGAAACCCAAATCAACACGAAACAAATTTTGAATCGCGCGCTCTTATTTAACTATTTCATCTACTTCTTCTTAATTCATTAGTTATTTTTTTTGTTTCAGCTGGATTGGATAGATCGTAAGAAGAACGAAAACCCTATAGTTGAAATGAAACTAAATACTATTTACAATGGTAAGAAGGCTAGGACGAAATGGACTTACACCTGGGGACTAGTTTTTTTTTTGGTGCTAGAGGTAAGAGAAATATAGTTTCCTAATTATTTCATATAATATCTTGCCTCTTAATCTTACAAAGAAAAATGAAAAGAGCTAGAAGCAAGTTTTTTTTATTAAGTAATTAAAATAACAATTAATGTAGTTACTTATTAATAATATTCTTTTAAGAATAATTCCATTTTGAAGTTTATGTCCAATACAAAAAAAAATCATTTTAAATATCCTAATCGAGTATGCAGTTAATAAGTCCTGTGTATAGGCAACACACATCACTTCTTCAAAGTCTATATTTACTATACATAATCGTCCTTGGACTTCTACCATCATCGTTTCAATAAATACATCTTCATATGCAATATATCATTTATATGTTTCTGAAAATAAATTGCTTCAAATTCTCAATTCCAAATATCAGAACAAATTAACATTTAAAAGAATAGCTCAAAATAGAACAGTTAGTTCAAACAGACGACAGATGAAATAGAGGATAGGATAGATCAAAACAGACGATAGGTTAGATAAGACAGAAGATAGGTTAGATAAGACAGAAGATAGGTTAGATAAGACAGAAGATAGGTTAGATAAGACAGAAGATAGGTTAGATAAGACAGAAGATAGGTTAGATAAGACAGAAAATAGGTTAGATAAGACAGAATATTGGTTAGATAAGGCAGAAGATTGGTTAGGTAAGACAGAAGATAGGTTAGATAAGGCAGAAGATAGTTTAGATAAGACAGAAGATAGGTTAGATAGAAGATAGGTTAGATAGAAGATAGGTTAGATCCAAGCAAAAGATAGGTTAGCTACAAGTTGATTGACTTGTATCTAAAACAAAGTCATATGCAAAATTTCAGACTCGACAGTTAACTTGAAATTTAGCAAGTAATTTTGTTTTCTTCTAACCAAAACCGCTTAACTAGTACTTTTACAAAGTAATAATATAATATTATTAATAATTATTATTATTATAGTATCTATAATAATCTACGTAATATTGTTTATTAGGAATATATACATAATTTAAAAAAATATTTTTAAATATAATATTTAACGTTATAAAAAAGTGTTCCTATTTCATCTTACTTCAACAACAGCTAAAACATTGACAAAACGTATTATTTTCATCAAGAAGCAAAATTTACTACAGATATTAATTATACTAAATATAGTATATCACAGAAAAAATACGACCTCCGAGCATAAACAAATATATTTTTTAAGGTTTATTTCTTTCTTGGACTTGTGTACTTCATTTAGATATTTTTCTTGGGATTTGGTCCTTTTAAAATGAAGTATCTTTTTTTTATTATTCTATCCTGACGCATTTCGCAATCAATTACATTTACTATCCTACGTGGCTAAAACTAATTTGATTTAAGGTTCAATATGCTAACTACATTTTGATTTATTAATTTATTATTATTATTTCTTTTTAAAAGGACTAAAACCTAAGACAGAAAGAGAGAAAGAAGGAACGAAAGAAAATTTACTGCCCCCGTGGAACTAGAATTGCAATTACAAGAAAACTATCAATAAAATATATTTTTTTTTAGTTTGTTGTATTGGCAAAATTATTATAAAAACCATGTTTATTACATTTTTATAAACCACAGTGATATTAGTAAGCCTAATAAAAAATTATTAATTTACTAAGATTGGTATTTATAATTATGAGAATGCTAATAATACAAAGTGGATTTACACCTGGGGACTAGTTTTTTGGCGCTAGAGGTAAGAGAAAAGTAGTATCCTTTGGCATGAACAATAATTTCAGGACGATTTTTGCAGAAACCAATTTCACAAAAGAAGAATTCACAGAAGGGGATTTCACAGAACAACAACTTAGCTTCATTTGTTAAGTAATGTAAAAACTGATTAATACAGTTAATTAATAATAATATTCTTTTAAAAATAATCCGATTTTGAACTTAATGTCCAATACAACAAAAAAATCATTTTAACTAACTCAGTATGCTGTTAATAAATGCTGTATATAGGCAACACACATTACACAGATCTATCTACCTACATAAAAGAAAATTTCAGACTCTACAGATTAACTTGAAATTTTGCAAGTAATTTTCTTCGGTTTTGATCTACACTACCATTTAAAATTAGTGATAATTTATTTATTAATTTAACTATTAATACTTAACTTAACTACCAGTCATGTCTTTCATTAAATAAAAGCATTGAGTAAGGAATAGTCAGGGATCGTTAGGAAAGACACATAAAAGTAAAACAAAATAAACGAGAAAGTAAAACGCACATAGAAATAAAACACCTTAACTAGATACTTTTACAAAGGAATAATATAATATTATTAATAATAATTATTATTATAATTTCTATAATAATCCACATAATATTGTTTATTAGGAGTATTATACATAATTTAAAGAAATATTTTTAAACATAATACTTAGACGTTATAGAAAAGTGTAATTTATTCTACTTGAACAATGACTAAAACAATGACAAAACGTATTATTTTCATCAAGAAGCAACATTTATTACAGATATTAATTATACTAAATGTAGTAAGTATAGCACACAAAAAATACGACCTCTGAGCAGAAACAAATTTATTTTTTAAAGTTTATTTCTTTCTTTCTTGGGTTTTAGTCCTTTTAAAATGAAATGTCATTTTTCTATAATTATTCTAATTTCATTTACTATCCTAGATGACTAAACCTAATTTGTTATGCTGCCTACATTTATTAAAGGATGAATTAATGAGGTGGAGATTATTTCTGTATTTATTATTTTAATTTTTGGGCTTGTAGGTCATAAAATACTGGTTTATACTTTACTCAAGGTTTCGTTTATTGATTAAAACCTCGTCAGGAGTATTAAAATGTATATGAAATTTTAAATTTCTTACTATTGACAAATTGTATGACTTTAATTTAAAAAAAATAGTAAAATTCACAATTCTCTACTTTCACACTTCTTGGTTTACAAAAAATATTTGGTCAGAAAGATTTATAATTTGTTTTATCAAATTGTGATTTTAATTATAAAAACGTATAATTTTATGTTTAGTTGATAGAGCATACAAATTAAGTAATATTGAATTTCAAAATAATGCAATTAAAAAAATTAAAAGTGCTTTAACAAAGAATAATTATCCAGAAAATTTAGTAAATAAAATTATACAAATATTTACAAAATTATAACTAATAGAATTAACGAAATTAAAGATAACCAAAATTCAAACATAAAAACCAATAACAATAATAAATAAGAAAATTATATAATTTTACCACATATAAAAAATCTAACAGAAAATATTAGAAATAGATTTAAAAAATTTAATATTAAAATTATTACTAAAAAACAAATCACAATAAAAATTTCTTTTTTTAGAATAAAAGCTAAAGGTGATAAATTTAACCAATCAAACCTTGTATACAACATTAATAGGATTTATAACGAAATTATTAAAAATACCAAATAGTTTTTATAATCTTTTTTTGAAGTGATACTTTTTTTTTATTATGTCAAATAAAATAAGAAGAAATATTCTAAAACAATTTGTCAACAGTAAGAAATTTCAAATTTCATATATTTTTTAATAGTCCTGACGAGGTTTTTATCCATAAACGAAACGTTGAGTAAAATATAAACCAGTATTTTACGACCTACAAATCCAAAAAGTAAAATAATAAATAATTAAATATCAAAGGTCGAAGAAAAAATAAATTTAAATATTATTTCTGTATCTCAGATGTTGTAAGATTTAGTATTTGCAACTCATTTCTATTGCAATTACGATATTTTACCTCTGAAGTACAGAATTAGTTAATTAATTAATATTTATCTCATGCACTCATCCTTTAATAAATCGAAATGTAGTCAGTATATCGAACCTTAATCAAATTAGTTTTAGTCATGTAATATAGCAAATAATCTAATTGGAATTTTCATTTCTCCTTTAGAATTATGTTAATTTAATATTAAACCTCTGAAGAAGCAGCATATGTTGCGAAACACGTCAGGATGGAATAATTTAAGAAAAATTTTCGAAACCAGCATATAGTATATCAGTTTAAAAGGACTAAAACCTAAAACAGAAAGAAAGAAAGAAAGAAAGACAGAAAGAAAGAAAAAAAGAAAGAAAGAAATAAAGAAAGAAAGAAAAAAAGAAAGAAAGAAATAAAGAAAGAAAGAGAGAAAAATGACTGCCCCTATGGAACTACAATTGCAAGAAAACTATCAAAAAAATATATATTTTTTTTAGTTTGTTGTATTGGCAAAATTATTATAAAAACTATGTTTATTACATTTTTATAAACCACAGTGGGATTAGTAAACCTAACAAAAAAGAATGATTTTAAGTAACTCAGTATGCTGTTAATAAATGCTATATATAGGCAACATATATTACACAGAAGTAGTACTCACAGATCTATATACATAAAAGAAAATTTCGGACTCGACAGATTAACTTGAAATTTTGCAAGTAATTTTCTTTGGTTTTCATCTAGCCTATCATTTAAAATTATTAACAATTTATTTATTAATTTAACTATTAATAACTAAACAACCAGTCATGTCTTTCATTAAATAAAAGCATTGAGTAAGGAATAGTCAGGGATCGTTAGGAAAGACACATAAAAGTAAAACAAAATAAACGAGAAAGTAAAAAGCACATAGAAATAAAACACCTCCTTAAAGCAATGGCATGCATTTATTTGTTTCTTTAAAAATATCAACAACCCATCGATTAACAAACTTAAATAAAACTATCGATCTGAAAGTTTAATAATAATAATTACAAATAACAATTTATTTATATGACTTACGTTAATAACAGTATTTAGAGTAGTAGAAGTTGGAGAACGTAAACGAAATTTGCACCAGGGAGCACATACAGTCTCTACGATTTCTGAGCGAAATATAAATATTATTTTAACAGAAATATAAATACGTTTAGAACAAGAGAATGTACAAAAATAATTGTGTTTGTAGTAGCAACAGACTAAGAGATTTGTTTGTTACGTTTACAATGTGTTACTGTTGTTAATTACTACGTATTTTTTACGTGTTTGTTATAACAATTTATTACGTGTTCTGAGATGTAATGGCAGGACTGCGATTTCTGTAAAGCTACGGAAACTGGTGATGTTCAAAATATGCTATAGTAATGTTTTGAAATAGTAATGGTTCAAAATAGTAATGGTTCAAAATAGTAATGTTACACAATAGTAATGTTACAAAATAGTAATGTTACAAAAAGGTAATGTTACAAAATAGTAATGTTATTAAATAGAGCACAAACGGTAGTAAACAATATTATTAGATCACAACAAAGGCGTCACATATAAAATTTAATTAAATAAAACATATCGTCGGAGTGGACCGAGATTATTCATCAGTAGATTACACATTTCATGTGGACGATTCCAAACATTTCAATGTGAGCATAACACAATAAAAATCTTATGTACATTAATATAATAAGTGATAGTTCTTCTCATTGTAAAAATATGTAGATACATTTAGTAATAATAAAAACTATATAAGGGGGTTTAACAAGGGTTAATATCGGACTGGTTGCCAAGTTCCCGAATGTTCATCTCTCCGGAAGTAATGAGGGCGGTTGTCTCGGAAAACGGTCACTGCTGGAAATTGGTTGTCTTGGATGTACTTTAAAGTTGATCGAGTCTAAAATTAATGATTTTATTAATTAGAAGAAAAGGTGGAACCTTTTTTAATGAATAAAAATGACAAAAATAATGAATAAGGAAGAAATTGAAAGACAATAAGGAAGAAAGTGAAAGACAATAAGGAATAAATTGAAAGACAATAAGGAAGAAATTGTTAAATAATAAGGAAAAAATTGGAAAATACGTTTCTAGTACCTGCATAACAAAGTGAGGTGGTTCAACTTCAGGTGAAGTGGACAAATGTTGCAAAATGAAGTCGTCAGTCTGTTCTAGCCACAAATCCACCCCTCGGAGAGGTTCGTAGTTGAAAGGTCCGATTCGTAAAAGCCCTAAGTTGCTATCATAAATATCTAAAACTTGTGGGAGTCCCGTAAGGTATCGAGCATTCCTTAAAGCTTGATCTGGACCTTTATCGGGGAAAGTTGCAGGAAAGATTTCTCCCGTTTTCACATTGACGCCGACTCCGTAGATTATTGGCCATTGAATGCCTCCTCGGAAAGTCGTGTTGAGCTCTCCGATGCAGGCTAAAGTCAGATCTATTTCCATCGGGTGTTTGTGGAAAGAATCTGGAAGTTACAGAAAGTTATAATGACTTCATTAAATTTAAAGATGAAAAAACTATAAACTTCATTAAATCATTGATTTGAAAAAAAAATATATTGATTTCGGAATAAGTTTCGCATCACGAATGCATAAATATAACGAGAGGCGATTCCCAGCCATAAAGGTTGAATGGAAAGCCATTAAAAGGAAATTTATGGCTAATTAACTGCTTTCAAGTCCCGGCCAGGTTATAATGACTTCTGTGCCCAACGTACTTACTCATTATATTATAAAATAATTCTTCGGAATAGTGTCGTGCATCGGAGAATCCCCCAATTAACTGCAATTCAATGCGACCTTCCGGATATCCTAAGGCTAACTCTTGCACCCTTTGCACCATCGTGCAAACGGCTTCATCTGTGCCAGATCCGTCTAAGTGGGCTAGGGCTACTGCTCCAGAACCTAAAAAATAAAAAAAAGAATATAAAGTTATTTAAAAATTTAATGTAAAATGATTCAAAAAATTAATGCAAAACGATTCATTAAAGTTATGGTAAACAAGAAACGATGCGATACCACCTTATGGCAAAGACACCTTGGCGTGAGTTTCATTGACGAGAGTTCCCGAACGCGAACGATGTCACCCGAATGAGATCTTTGACAACAAAGAATCAATTTGTGTAGTGTTAGCCTAATAGTGATTAAAATAGACGTTTATAAGCTAGTGATTTGTTTTAATTAAGTAAAAAACGATATTTTAAACGTAAATGGTGCTGCTCGTGCATTAATTTAAGTTTTAAATATTAGTTTTAAAGCCGACATAGAAATTTGACAACAGATAGTAAACAAAACCACCTGATTAATATCCAAGGTGTCTAGTGAGTTAAGGTGAACTTATTGTATTGGTTATTATTTCAAATGGATCATTGGCGATTTTGAATGGTTATTAATGGTTTTAAATGGATTATTCTCGATTTTTAAGCGATATAACCGCCATAAAAGCCTACTCTGATCAATATAACGACGGATGGACCTTACAAAACTCTCCAAACGATCATTCAAATTTTTTAACGAAAAAAGTTTATCATACAAATGTAAAAAAAGATGATGATATTTTGACTTTTGAATATCATGTAGCCTACAATATTAGTTACGGTGTTCCCATTTTGTGTTTCAACGCCTGGACGCAAGATGGCGCCACACTATCAATGGAGGATAGCTGGGAATATTTAGGGATGTCCGAGGATCCTGAAAAACTACAAGTATTGACTCAGATGGACCATCCAGTGTTGAAAAAACCGTTTTTGACTGTACATCCATGCAGGACGGAGGATATTTTGAGTAAATTTGGGTTTTTGGAAGTGAGCAAAAATGCGGTTGTGGCTTTTTTGTCGGTTTATGCTCCTTATGTGAAGCTGGAGCTTTCGGACGAACTTTTAAAATTGTCTTGTAATTAAAGGATTTTTTTTGTTAATGTATATAAATTATATTAATTGAATAGGATTTTATCAAGTGTGTATGTTTCGTTTCCTGTTCGATTTGTTTCCTATATTATTTGTTTTTTATACGATTTGTTTCCTATACGATATGTTTCCTATACGATATGTTTCCTATACGATATGTTTCCTATACGATATGTTCCCTACACGATTTGTTTCCTATTGTCCAAGATCGTGCAGCAATTGATTTATAGGACTGCATATTTCCCCGGGGTCCGAACTTTTTTATTATTTCGATTTAATGGCCGCCGGTGTACAAAGGCGGATATAAATCCTCATATTAGCAGCTTAAAAGCGAACAAATATGGCGTTTTTCAATAAGAACCCCGCGGTTCCTTCGCATATATCATCGAGTTGTATTGAAAGCTGCAGAAGGACGAAACGCAAGTGATTGTACTTCATAAAGCAACAAATGACTGTAAATCACAATTACACACGATCGAATTTATTGGTCGAAGTGAGCCGTGGGCGTAATAAGGAATCCGACTGAGCAATAACAATTGAAAGTTGAGAGAAGTTTGTTTGGAGAACTTTTTCTTTGTAAAACTTTTTGTTTTCAACTTTTTGTTTGCACCTTTTTGTTTGCAACTTTTTTTTTGTTTTGCAGAAGCAACTACGTGATCGAAATTTAAATTGACAACTACATGATTCAAATTAAAAACAACTACATAATAAAAATTATTATTATGTGTTAGATATTATTCGCAAAATTCCACAAAACGATTTCTGCATAATTTACTCTTACGTACAATACATTACATTAGTCCAAAGTTCTTAAATCGCGTAAACATTTTGTACAAGCGAAAATAAAGATTAAATTATTACTACGGTTTATGTAAATACGGTGTCAGATCGAATTTCGTCAACGTTATTTATTCGAATTTAGCGTGAAATACTTGATTAAGTAGGAGGCGAAACGGATAAATCCTGACTCCCAATAATCTATTAAATTTATTATAATTTATCAAATTTCTCTATTAGAAGTGCTAATTTTCAGAGTTATTGTGTTTTAGGTTTCGGCGCCATCCGTTAGATTGAGTTGATTTATTCCCAATCGGATTTACCAACAATAAATTTTTCGGTATGCTAACAATAAATTTTTCGGGATACCAACAATAAATTTTCAGAATCTAGAGACAATAAATCCGGCCAAAACAATAAACAAAAGATTCTCTAGCGACCAAATCGAGTAGGCGGACTCGTCTTGGAATTATTGACAGGTTTATGATTGTTTTGGTAATAATAGTCTTGCAACAGGTAATAAATTTGAGAGGAACTAATTTTTATAATAGGCTTTGGTGTATATAGCTTGCGAGTGATGTATTTAGTTAGGTAGGTACAAACATTCCATGGCATAAATTATTGGCGTTATTGTAGCTACCTTTTGATTTCGTTTTTTTTGCTCTTTTTAAACGTTATTCTTTTGATTTTTGTTTTTGTCATTTCTATCTTCATGTTATTTAAAAAAACTTTTTGTAAATTTCATGAAATTGATAAAATATTTTACCTGAATGTCGAACTACGACGATAATGCAGGTGGTGGTGTCATCTGATCCGAGAATATTAACGTTTTCTGAAATTAAAATGAAATATTTTATGTAATCGAAATTTTTTATACAATCGAAATATTTCATAAATTCAAACAAACGATAACTCTAATTATAAATAATTAATAAATAAAGATAAAAATAAAAACAAAAGTAACTTACTATCATGCGGCACAGTAGCGGCAAACTCTCGCTGTTGGACATACAGTAAGCCCACGGGCCCGATGACCTTGTTGGGAATGGACAGAAGTTGATTTGCGGTCTCCCTGTATACCGGGTGGGCCAGATACAAGGTCCTGGTGTCCGGAGGACATTCCTCTTGCAAAACTCCGTTCAGGACAAGTACCATTCTTGATAGACTGCAAGAAAAAAGAAACACATTGTTAGAATACTTGTGCCCCCTATCATGTGTTCCCTATACTTCCACAATTGGTGGAGGCGCACAATCATAAAGACTACTAACTTACAATACAAGCTCTAGAACTCTCACAACTTCATTATTCTCTTGATTTATACATTCACTCAAGGAACGTAAAATCAGCAACACATATTCTGTGACACTTATTAAACGTGTTAATTGTTAAAAGTTTTGTAAATTTTTAATCATCTGAACTTTAATAATCAATATGTACCTAGTCCTTTATGTAAAACTATAAGTACTTAATTGGTTTAGTTTTAATATTAAGAGTATGAAATTTGTGCCATCTTTAGTTCTAGAATTTGAAACTTTTATTTATTCACCTCTGAAGAAGTGACAAACGCGTTAGGTTATGAAAATATACATTTTTAAAAATTGTAACGTGATTTAATGAACTTAAGAACAAAGGATAACATTTACTTAATTATAATCTTACATCTTAATAAAACTCAATAATTTGAAAACAAAACTATTAGACATTCTAATGACTTCGAGAATATTTTTATTACACGTTCTATTGGTTAGGTAAATTATTGTTATACATAAAAAGGTGTAGATTCTAAATTTTACAATTGTGGGAAGTTTAAAACTTTGTACTACGGAAAAATTCAAAAGTTTTAAATGGGAATACCTAATAATAATAATTAAACCTGTATTTAATAATTGTTAATTTTGATTTAATAATTGTTAATTATGATTTAATAATTGTTAATTATGATCTTACATCTTGGGTAACATTCAACTGAATGTTAAACGCTCCAGTTAAGTGTATTAAAAAACAAGCGCCGAAGGCGCGAGTCGGCGAGCTCGAAGTCCCAATAATTTAAAAACAAAATTATTAGACGTCTTACCCCTAGTATTACAAACGACAGTTATCCTTTAGCTAAGTTAGCGAACCAATCAGCTATTAGACATTTTTAAAATAGAGAAAGGTGATTGGTTCGCTAACTTAGCTAAAGGATAACTGTCGTTTGTAATACTGAGGGTAAATGATTTTGAAAATATTTTTATTGATTATGCAAATTAATATAATATTAATTATTAATAATAATAATAAATTATTGTCATACCTAAAACTGAATGGTGTAGAATCTAATTTTTAAAATTGTGGGAAGTTTTAAACTGTATGAAGTTTAAAACTGTGGAAAGTATAAAAGTGTGGGAAGTTTAAAACTGTGGGTAGTTTAAAACTTTGTACTACGGAAAATTGAAAACTTTTAAATTGGCATAATAATAATAAAACCTGTATTTAATAATTGTTAATTATTATTTAATAATTGTTAATTATTATTTAATAATTGTTAATTATTATTTAATAATTGTTAATTATTATTTAATAATTGTTAATTATTATTTAATAATTGTTAATTATGATTTAATAATTGTTAATTACGATCTCACATCTTGGGTAACATTCAGCTGAATGTTAAACACTCCAGTAAAGTGTCTTAAAAAACGAGCGCCGAAGGCGCGAGGCGGCTAGCTCGCGAAGCGAGCTAGCTCGAAGTCCCAATAATTTAAAAACAAAATTATTAGACGTCTTAATGATTTTGAAAATATTTTTATTGCACGTATTGTGGGAAGTTTTAAACTGTATGAAGTTTAAAACTGTGGGAAGTATAAAACTGTGCGAAGTTTACTACGGAAAATTGAAAACTTTTAAATGGGAATAATAACAATAATTTAACCTGTATTTAATAATTGTTAATAAGGATTAAATAATTGTTAATTATTATTTAATAATTGTTAATTATTATTTAATAATTGTTAATTATGATTTAATAATTGTTAATTATGATTTAATAATTGTTAATTACGATCTCACATCTTGGGTAACATTCAGCTGAATGTTAAACACTCCAGTTAAGTGTCTTAAAAAACGAGCGCCGAAGGCGCGAGGCGGCGAGCTCGCGAAGCGAGCGAGCTCGAAGTCCCAATAATTTAAAATCAAAATTATTAAACGTCTGAAAGATTTTAAAAATATTTTTATTGCACGTTCTATTGATTATGCAAATTATTATAATATTAATTATTAATAATAATATTAAATTATTGTCATACATAAAACTGAATAGTGTAGATTCTAATTTTTAAAATTGTGGGAAGTTTTAAACTGTATGAAGTTTAAAAATGTGGGAAGTTTAAAAATGTGGGAAGTTTAAAACTGTGGGTATATCCACTATAGTTTAAAACTTTGTACTACGGAAAATTGAAAACTTTTAAATGGGAATAATAATAATAATTTAACCTGTATTTAATAATTGTTAATAATGATTTAATAATTTTTAATTATGATTTAACAATTCTTAATTATTATTTAATAATTATTAATTACCATCTTACATCTTGGGTAACATTCAGCTGAATGTTAAACACTCCAGTTAAGTGTCTTAAAAAACGAGCGCCGAAGGCGCGAGTCGGCGAGCTCCCGAAGCGAGCGAGCTCGAAGTCCCAATAATTTAAAAACAAAATTATTAGACGTTTTAATGATTTTGAAAATATTTTTATTACATGTTCTATTGATTATGCAAATTAATGTTCTACATAAATTATTGTCATACATAAAACTGAATGGTGTAGAATCTAAATTTTAAAACTTTAGGAAGTTTAAAACTGTGGGAAGTTTAAAATTGTGGGAAGTTTAAAATTGTGGGAAATTTAAAACTGTGGGAAGTTTAAAACTTGGTACTACGGAAAATTGAAAACTTTTAAATATGTGAATATTAATAATAATTTAATTGTTAATTTTGATTTAATAATTGTTAATTATGATTTAATAATTGTTAATTTTGATTTAATAATTGTTAATTTTGATTTAATAATTGTTAATTATGATTTAATAATTGTTAATTATGATTTAATAATTGTTAATTATGATCTCACATCTTGGGTAACATTCAACTGAATGTTAAACGCTCCAGTTAAGTGTATTAATAACGAGCGCCGAAGGCGCGAGTCGGCGAGCTCGCGAAGCGAGCGAGCTCGAAGTCTCAATAATCTTACATTTTGGGTAATATACAACTGAACGTTAAACGCTCCAGTTAACTGTCTTAAAAAACGAGCGCCGAAGGCGCGAGCGAGGTCGAACTCCCAATAATTTAAAAACAAAATTATTAGACGTCTTAATGATTTTGAAAATATTTTCATTGCACGTTCTATTGATTATGCAAATTTTACAACTGTGGGAAGTTTAAAACTTTGGGAACTTTCAAATTTTGGGAAGTTATAAAACTGTAGGAAGTTTAAAACTTTGTACTACGGAAAAATTCAAAATTTTTAATTATACCTGTACTTATTCAATAAGTGTTAAATATGATGATAAATAAAAATCTCAGTTTACTGTTAATGGCAATTCGCGAGAACTTGCCCTTAAGTAGTTTTCTAAACGGCTTAAATTGAGCTAGGCTTAAACAGAGCTAGGATTAAACAGTTCTAGGTTATAAGCGTAAACAGTTATAAGCTTAAACAGTTCTAAGCTTAAACAGTTCTAAGCTTAAAGAGTTCAAAGCTTAAAGAGTTCAAAGCTTAAAGAGCTCAAAGCTTAAACAGCTCAAAGCTTAAACAGTTCTAAGCTTAAACAGCTCAAAGCTTAAAGAGTTCAAAGCTTAAACAGTTCTAAGCTTAAACAGCTCTAAGGTTAAACATAACTAGGTTTAAACAGAACTAGTTTTAAAGAGAACTATCTTTAAAGAGAACTAGCTTTAAATATAACTAGCTTTAAGCAAAGCTAGTAGACTCATAAACCAAAGAGCAAGTAGATGCAATATTAATAATACGATAATCCACCTGCAACTTCCCTTCTATCATCGGCTTTATGCACACTTGTCCATGGCGAATAGCAGTTTGACGAACCAGTGGCGGAGGCGCTGGGAACCCTAGGGGGCCTTAAGGGGTCTTAGGGGTCTTGGGGGGCCTAAGGGGGCTAGGGAGGGGCTTAAAGGGGGGGAGGCGGGTGTAATAGCCCGATCGGCCGACCGGACACTCCATTTATCAAGACCGACGGCCATGAATAAATTAACATTGTCTTACGGCGGAACAGCGGGATTAAAACGGCACTAAGTGATTTATCATAGGAGGCTCTGGAGAAAATCCAATATCCGCATTTTACGGGTCGGGAGGGGGCGAGACGGGATCCGATCGATGATAACCGATCATGCAGAAACGATAAAACTGATATTTTTCTTGGATTTCATTTTTTTGTAATTTATTCTAATCTTCTAAATAATTTACATATCCAATATGCAAATTATATTTCTACTATATATTATACACAAACTGCAATGAAAGTGATCCATCTTCGATTTATTCATCTTAATTCAAACAAATCTCGAATTGTTATTTGAGTAGAAACATTTCAGTTTAAGCTTAAAAAAAAATGTGCACAGTATTAACCTCGCGCCTCCACCAATTGTGCAGGTATAGGCAAATTGTATACACTTCTGATTCTATTCTTTTTGTTTCATATGAAATTTTTAAATATTCAGGAAGAATTAATTAAATAAACAAATAAACCTATCTAGGCTCGTGTCGTAAACCAACTCAAGACTCTAAACAGAAAAGTATTATAGACTGTATGGAGCGAAGATCGGGTTGGTTGGGAACAAAATGAGGCTGGTTTTTATGGCGCACTAGCAAGTTATAATGAACGATAAATCTTGGTTTATGATTAATCTGCCGAGGGATGTACCGCAACATATATTACTTGCATTTTCTTCTCTGAAATGCATCCTCAATGTCCGACAATTTGTCTTTGCAATTTATAACGCACCTACTACTAATTCTTCACTGTTTTGTTCTTCCTCTGAACGCGATAAATCCTCGAGCTGCACGTCACGTCTGCTCTAGCCCTACTCGACAACGAGGAAACAAGCTATGAAGGCAAATGAGACACCTTTAAACTACACAAGACAAATTTAAACTACATATAAGACAACTTTAAACTACATAAGACAACTTTAAACTACATAAGACAACTTTAAACTACATAAGACAAATTTAATTTACATAAAACAACTGTAAAGTAAATAAAACAAATTTAAACTAAATAAGATCAGAACTATTAGCTAATTCACATTTTTTTATGAGTTTTATCTAGTAGTTTCTCTCTGTGAATGTTTGTACAAAGAAATTAATAATTAACATGTCAATTTAATAACCGATTTCACGCTAGCGCTTTATAGCTGTATCTGCTCGAAGAATTAATTTTTTATGCGCCCACTAGCGAGCAACTAGGAAAATAAATAAACATATTACACCTGCTATTACTAATTTAAATGCCACGTCTATTTTACAACGAAACCGTTAGTAATTACTCGGTAATACAACCGGCTATTTATAATTAGCGAGCTTTATCTTCTGCTTGAGGCTCGGATCCAGCATCAGCAACACATACGCAATAAGAAATTCAAGCAAAAATCTCGCTGGTGCACAAGGGAGGGAATTTAGGTGCGGAAGTTTTTCTTTCTCACCGGCGAGTCGTCTTGTTCCCTAAGCTCGAGGCAAACTAATTGGAGATGTTACAGGAATTAATAGCTTCATTAAGATAACTTGTAGCAAAATAAATTTCACTCTGTGCTAGTTCTTTCTCTCTAATGAGGAATGCTGAGCTCACAACATAGTAGACTAAGAACAAGCCAGATTAAGAACAAATCTAACTAAGAAGAGGTCGGGATAAGAACAGGTTGAGCTATGAAATAATAAGTACTTAATGCACAATGAAATAGTACCCGGTACTACTACGATATATACAACTGATCACAAGACTCCTAATAATAATTAGGCTCAAGTCGGAACGGAATTGTTTTTATTTTATTTTTCGTGAACGGACAACGGAACACGAGGCAATTATCCGAGGAACAAAATGATATTCGCTTATTATACGGCCTTCTCGATTTCATAAATCGTCTCATTCTCTTCTACAGAGAGTCCATTTAAACGATTTTAAGACCTAATCTAATTTTAGACCTAATGAATTTAAGATGTAATAAAATTTAAAACTTGGGTAATTTAACCTTCATTAATTTCATAATATAAGAAATTTTATGGCACAAAAGATTATTAGATTTTGTAAAAAATGATTAGATTTTGAGAAAAAATGATTAGATTTTGCGAAAAAATGATTAGATTTTACGAAAAAAAACGTTTCAATTTTGAAATGGACAGCAATGCAATAATTGAGCAATTGCGAACAACAAACCTCTGGCGTTCGGCCATTCGTTATTTGAACAATAAAAATCGTCGAAAAAATCCGGGCCATTAAACGGCAGATAAATCAACGTCAGGTAGCTAATGGCCTCAGTTAATATAGGGTTTCAATCTGACGTATTAGTTAATAATGGCCATAATTTATAAATTTCCGGGGAATTTGATAGCACTCTCGTGCACGGACGGACCAAAGCTGGCATTAAACTCGCTCTTTTTGAATACCCAATCGTACAAAATATGTAATCAACGAGATAACGATGCTGTTTGGATTTATTGGCGCCGGAACTAACGATTAGGGACATCAATCATTGTGTAATAGTGCCAGCGAAAGAACACTACTGTGCAAAGTAAGCAATTAAAATTAAAGTTAATAATCTTTATAAAAGAAGTTAGTAAAGATTGACTAGGTATTTCTATTTTATAAAATGCAACTTATTATTTCGGGTTATCTAATTGATACTATTTTCACTTTACAACATAATTATAGTTATTACACTAGTTAATGCCCGTGAAAAATCACGGGCACCCATGTACACATATATTTATTACCATGTACACATATACTTATTGCCATGTACACGTATACTTATTGCCATGTGCACATATACACCTGACCATGTA